>DWJN01002413.1:0-15320 GCA_018248895.1 Carystus phorcus | reverse complement strand
CTTCATAGAACTTTCACGTTAATATGCATGTTATATGAACGAAATTTTGACAAGCCTTTCAGAAACTGGCGGTATGTATTTGTTCTCAAGACTTCGTTCGGGTGGAATTTAATAAAAAAATTATTGTTCAATTTGCCGATTTTACTATAACTTATAATTCTAAAATAAAAGCAGCCTAAGTCACTCCTTATTACATCAGTTATCTGCCAGTGTAAGTCCCATCAAAATCAGTTCAGCCGTTCCAGAGATCAGATGGGAAAAAAACCGATAGACGAACAGACAGACAAAAATTAAAAAATATATACATTGTTATATGTACCATGTATACATACATATTTAGTAAAAAGGGGCTATTTTAGTATGACTTAATAATAATATCGATAACTAATTTAAACTACATTTATTCAGAGATCTTCAATATCGCAATCGTTAGAATTTCATTCTATTCTCGAAAACGGATGTTCCATTGCTTTCTACGATGTGAACATTGTACTTACGCGTGTTGGAAACTGGTCGTTTCTAACTTTGTTTGTCTTTTTTTTTTCTACATGCATCGGTACTCGGATAGTCGCAGTACAGACTCGCTTCCATAGTTTTTCGATAACTTCTGCAGCAGAGCATTTGTATTGAGCTATGTTATTGGCGTTTCGTACAATAGTTTGCAAGTTTTAACTGTTACCATCGATACGACAAAAAACCAACTGGAACTTCATCGAACTGTAGCGTGAAATTGTTTTCTACTATACATATATAATACGTGTCCTATGGTTGTCACGCGATTGGTACAAGTAAAATTAATGAAAATGAAAAAATAAACGGTCTTCTTACAAGTAACTCTCTTTATTGATGTAAATATTGCACAGTAGTATAGGATTTTATGTGAGTAATGTGTGAGTAAAGTTGTGTCCTAGTTAATGGCTACGTCTATATATTTATTAGGATAAGCTTCAAGATGATCACATTTTAAGTCAATTGGACCCATTAATGAACCAATGTAGGGCACTAGTTTCTCGTCATTACTGAGGAGCCCTGTTACCGTGCCCTCCGAAGCATGGAAACGCTCAAGAAAATTTTGCTTATTCAGGTGCCAAACCTTAACTCCGTTAATTGTTTAGGATCAACGCAAGCCGCTGGGCTAACAGCGCTTTAACTTATAAGTCGATTATAACATATTTTTTTTATTTAACTAAATGTCCCTCAAAACGTTGAGCATATTTTCGTAACATGTTCTTCTTTGCTTTATATATTTTCAAATATATAATACAGTTAAAATAATCAGTGTAGCCAATTCTCAAAAATAAACCTATGGATTTTCTGAATTAATCTTCTCTCCAGCACTTTACTTGTATTTTTAAGTAACATAGCGATTTCACGGGTAATTTTCCCCGACAATATAAATTGAGTTCCCCATTTGTAGCTATATGTGTACCAAATTTTATCGTTTCCGTTGTTCCAAGAAAATAGGCCGCAACAGAAAACACTCAGTTACAAACGCGAATTGTTGTTCACTGTTTTCAATATTACTTTTGTCATATTGAAAGGAAATGTATTGTTGATTTGAAGTAAAATTAGATATTAATTAAATAACAATAATTTATGCTTTATTCTATACACAATAGTTTTATTATATTGTAAAATTTCTTGTTACAAATTTCATTCATATCTATTTTTTAGTTAATGTTTAAGTAACGAAGGAAACAATAAAATTTTGTATATTCATTCATTATTAAGTTCTATTAAAAACAAAACAAAAAAAGTCTTAAGTTTCGAAAGAAATTTAGAAACGCATAAATAAAAAGGCATACAGAAAAGTTGGTCAATAAGAGAGACAGAAATGTTATTTATTTGCAAATAATGTGTAAATAAAAAGATGGTCTGAATGTACTTAGGAATTACGAAAACGACAGATGTAATCTAACTACTTATAGACGAGCACGAAGATAAAATTACGAAATTACAAAATGACACTGTCACTGGAACGAATAAACTTCGAAGCCCGTCGGTCGGCGAAGATAATAACAAAATTATGGCTGAGTCTACAAACGTCGAAGGTATTCCGTTAATGACGTTAGTTCCATGGTTAATCATTTCCGTTCAATCAGCCCTTTCACAGCTAATCGCCTTGGCTCTTTTCAACCCCTCGTGGTCTTTTGATTAGAGGCCGCTTTATAAGGAGCAAAGGATATTATGCCATCCAATTGACTTGTCTTATCAGAATTTGCGGTTGGATCTAGAGCTTATATTACAGTTGTCTCTTTTGATTCCTCTTCAAGATTTAAGGTTAATAATAACTTGTCTGCGAGGACTTCATTAGTTATGGTTTTTGATTTCATTTTTAATGTTTGATTTGGATCAGCCATTCCGAAGATTAGTTTAAGATCTTGTTTCAGGAGTGTCTACGGTTAAAAAGTAGTTATTCTCTGTGCAATGTATGTGTTTTAACTTGCATCCAAATAAATGCTATTATTTTATTTCAGGCCTTACTTAAATAATTATCGTGTTCGAGATGACGAATTTAATGAAATTGTTGATGTTCTATAAATCTTATTAAGTTATAGATATTCATTTATTGCAATAAATGACAAAAAATATGACCTCTATACTACTGCTCTATATTATCATCTACCTTTTTACTCGCGGAATTAGATACTTTATCCGGGATGATATATCTTCTGACTTTTATAACTCTGATACAATTAACAAATATTGTAAGTGATACCTTAATCTATTCAGTGGATTTTGCATAATAACCAAACAGACAAAGGCTCTGACAGTCACATAATAATAATGATTAAACATGTTCTTTCTCTTAAAAACAAATATAAGTATACTAAATCTATAAATAAAGTAAGTGTACTGAATCTTCCAAATAATAAATGTACAGATTTCACACTATTAATAGTAAATATATAACAGAACATATCGCAGTTTATTTATGCCGTGTCTCATAAATGATTCGGTGTTGGGAAACAACGGCGATGGCACCTATAATTTATTCTAACTACGCCTACATTTCGAATAGAATACGAAATGATGATCGTCACATTATGCTTATTCTCACACACAACGACCGAACCGAATCGTGTTCGGTCACGGCAAACCATAAACAGTTCACACGACATATGAAATATTTAAAATATATTCGACAGGTTTTATAACGGGCTGCACTCGTCATTTTATCGGCAATACGGACACCGAGGACAGCCGTAACTTTTCAATGAACTGCTAGTATAATTTTATTGCTGTTTCTTTAATATTTTTTCGCATATTTCACGTTGGGATGGAGGTCGTTGAGTGTTGAGTTGAGTGTTCATTACCGTCGATGGCGTAGATAAAATTTAGTTATTAATTTCAACCGTGTGTATTATAATTATAATAAAGTCTGTTCCCGTATAATTTCTAAACTTATCATCTAGTGGCTTGTTCGATCCTTTATCAGCTAGTTACATAAAAAAGTCATATTTTAATACTCAAAACATATTTCCCGTTTCCTTATTACAAAGCCAACTTACCCGGTTTTGATAACAATCAATTCATCCTTAAGTATTTCTTTATTTATTTTGAAACATTTCTGCGTTCTTTTGATGTTGATAATGATTTAGAGGACGATGGAAAAGTGAAGCATCTTATTATAGTTCGCGAAGCTCCACTTTGTCATCGAGATCTGAGGACCGTTGATACTTGAAGTTTTCATTTTCTCAATTGGCAATTAGTAGACGTCACTGACGGAAACGCTCACTACTTCACATCTATTGATCGCAAGTTATTGAAAAATAAACAATGTTTGGCGATACGTCCTATAAATGATTGTATAAGCAAATACCATATTTATTTTCCTATTTATAAGGTAAGGATTGGATCACTTAATACATGATGTCATGATAGTGCTGTCATCATTAAATCCGTTTTAATTAGCGAGGTTAGTGACTTATGAATTATTACTTTTTAATTAAAGGTTGAAATTTTAACAATAATACACCAAATAGTGTTTTAATGTAAAAGTGGTTCAATATATACTTCTTTAGTCACACTCGCATGGAAATGGAAAGTTTTGTTTTTGATTGCCTTAAAATTTCGCATACATTCTTTGATTTCTATCGTAACTGTTGTTGTATATCAAATACCAGACTAATCCACAGCGAAGTGTGACTAGAGAATTAAGATTGTAAAGTGAGTCTTGGAGATTAGCCGGACCAAACAGACAAAATTTGTAAAAAATGATATTTTGGTACATGTACAAATACATTTAGTAAAAAGCGGTTATTTTTATATTATTCCAAACAGACACTCCAATTTTATTTAATTGTATAAATTAACACACATTTTTCTGTACTAACACAAAATTTAATTGCATAATTACTTTATTAAAAAAAGGTTAATTTTGCTACGGAAAATTGTACGCAATAGGCAGAGAAAATTACTGTGTTAGCGATAAAAAGTTTGTTGTGGATTGTTAATTCAATTTGTCATCCGACTTGCGGTTACGTTGGTCTTGCGAAGCTATTCTGTAATAAGTTCAACTTATGTAGCGTTTACACCAAACTGTATAGAAAATACAACAAAACTTGTACATTAACCCATTTTAAAAAAAATATTTAACAATGTTCGTACTCGAATCAGTTTAATCGATTTTAATCTCAAAATTCACAGTTGCTTTTATGGTCAAATTGGACATGTAAAATATTTGGTCATCTACTTTTTATCAGGAGTTCCATAAATTCTTTATTATTTCCCAAAAATTTACGTCGTCTTCACACGGCTTTCGTCGAGTCCAACTGTTTCGCGTACTAATGTAGTTTGCTGTTCTTTTTATTTTCTTTATTTTGTTATATTTTTATTTTCTTTTAAAAGTCACTCCGTTGAAAGCAGTTCAGAATTTCCTGCAGTAGAATTTTATATATTAAAACACACATCATGAGAAAAACCTAATTCACACATTGCTGTATTTCAAGGCTCAACTTAACCATTGTGTATAGAGCCTAAGCGCAAGAACTTTAATACTTAGTTACTACATTTTTCTAGTTCATTCCGCAGCCCGGACAGCATTGTATTGCGAGAGCCTTCAACTTTTGCTATTAAGCGTTATTAAATTCTGAAGACGTCAAATTTTATCTGAAATCTGAATATTGAAAGCACTTTAACGAACTCGACGGAAGTATCGTTATATCTCGTTGTACGTAAATGTTATTATATTTTCGAGGGGTAGACTTTGATATGAAGTTAGATTATTTTTTTATGTGTTCGTAATCAGAAAATAGGTAACAGTGACAGTTAATGGCTCGTTGCAGTACATAGGGCTCGCCTCATCACTGAGAAAGCTTAGAGCATATTCCACCATGTTGTTCTAGTGGAGGAGTTAGTGCCCACCCAAAGTGGCGAAAGTGTTTATCTAAAATGTTCTAATGCTAGCCATTCAGCGATAGCCATCCGGACTTAAAGAATCTTCCGAAGCATAGAAGGGTTCGAATTTTTATTGGAGCCATACATTTGGTAATATAATTTTTTATGGTAAGAAATACGAAAGTTATATCGCTCATAGACGACATCCTCTATTTTAAATCCCAAGCTGACGTGGAAAATTCTAGAAACATTTGACGGTAGATTTTCAGATAATCGTAGTTATCTAGACATATACACGACCTTTCTATCATGCAATAGTACCGTCTCCTTAAAACGAATTGTATAATAAGAAATTTGAAGTAGTAAGTGATAGAAAATAAATATATGTAACGTGAAAAGAACAGCAGCGTAGTCGGCGAGCAATTCTGCAATATCAGCTCGCGTCATTAAGTGTGGAAGAAGCAATCGCGCAGAAGAGATTAAGTTCCATTGCGGCGCCTGTAACGACACTTTTGTGAAGGATATAGGAAAATATAATATGAGATTTAAGAAATATGTTATCTTAGAACGCTGATGTATGTATATCTGAAACTGATAAATGTTTTTAAAGCTTAACTCATTGTGAACTGAGCACATTTTACTATGATACACGCAGTTTAATCGTGAACATGACCCATGGCACTCGGATAAAATATCGGCGTACAAATATAAATACCAAGGAGAAACCTACCGTATTACAGTAAAAAGCTTTGAGTTACAAGTTACATGTGATTATAAAAAACTCTTAGGTAAAGTTGGTGGTCATTTTAATATTATAGAAGAAAATTTTTACGACAATTTACTCGTACGCTATTCTGTTTATATCACTAGTGTCAAACTAAATCATTCAAGGAAGGGAAGATATGAAAAAAATTGCTTTTTACTATAGCTCTTCAAACAACGTTATGTACACTTCGTACGTACTCATAATGTACTTTCTTGTGCTGACCTGCGTGTTTAAACCTTTGTTGTGTAATCGTAATAGGTATTTAGTTTTGTATATTTAGTTTAGACTTTACAATTGATTTTCAAATCAATGATTTTACAGGGAAGCAAAGTTTCCTTTAGTGACACTTTTCCTAAAATGATCTCTTCTATCTTCCAAAGTCTCAATTCGCGAAAGATTTTCGATCGCTTCTGAATCAACACTTCAATTTCATATTTCTTACCTCTTATTTATACTTGAACATTTGAAAATCAAAGGAATATATAAAATTGTAATGCTTCGCACTGAGGTCGCAAAGCAAAGCGAATACTTGCCAAAAAGGCGACAGTGTGGAAAAGATTAAGTTACCTGTGCGGGATATATGAATGTCTGGAATAAATCATTTCAGGTAAACAGTAAAGGGGAATTATTCGTAGATACGTTCCTTTCAAAAATATCTGGATGCTCTTGGTTATTTGTAGTAGATATATCAATTCGATTGGAAAAAATAAGACTGGCGTTTTATTTACGACTTACGATTCGTGGCGGAATTTGTTTCGATTAGGTTCTCGATGAGTGTTGTTGATACGATGTGAACGTAAAATTTACGCTACAGCTTAGAGTAATTTTACACAACCGTCAGTAAATAGAAGAGTCGATTCATTATTTTACACATTATCGAGCCTGTATTTATTTATAGTAGAGAATTAAATGTCACTTCTTATACGTAGTACTATACTTATGTCAATAATAATATTATTAAGCTGAAGAGTTTGTTTGATTGCTTGTTTGAACGCAGTAACCTCAGGAACTACGGTTTCGAATTTAAAAATATTTTTATTTTAATTAGTTTATTTTGCGAAGTAGGATACAGCACTGGTTGAAGTTGCCGGGGGGGTTTTATTAGGTACAGATCCCACATAACTAACTATAGGCTTTATAATATAACTATACAACCATAATTCCGCGTGTATAATAGTGAATACTAAAATGTATAGTAATTAAGTATTGTAGAAAAAACTGCAGGTTTAAAAGTGTATTTCTATAGAAAATGTATGGTATGCGGTTTGTTTGCCTTCAAATTGGTAAGCGAAAAAGAATCCAGTACAATCTTCTTAGAATAAATGTTTTCAAACTTAATCTAATACAAGCTAGAGATCTGCGAGAATATTTTTCCGTTATAGAAAACAAAGGAGCTTGCGTGACTGATATAACAACTAGATGAGTACTAGCGTAACTGTAAAGGAAAGATGATGTAAAGAAGATTTCAGCAATATAACTTAGACATTACGAAAAGAAAATATGGAAATACTTTATAAAAATAAGTTATGCTACACAGTCGTAACCATTCCCTGAATCGTGGGTGCAACATAGAAAGATAAGGACACACACAAAGACCAAAAACAGAAATTGAAACTCATCATTCAAATTTCTGCCTGTCTGAAAATCGACCCCACGTCGTAATTATGATTTCATAAAGTAATTATCGATAAGTATCATATACCAAAACCAAAAACAAACAAGTTGTATTCAAGTGAGGGAATGATTATTTAAAACTAAAATAATTTAAAACAATATAAGTTACGCAAAAAATCATCTAGAAAGTATTGCTTTTATATCACATTTTCCCATTTATTGGCAATAAGCCGTAAAAACTCAAGGCAATAAAATCTTTGAATACATCGCACAGGCTTTTTCTATTTTATTGCCTAACGACGCATTATAAATATGTTATAAACTTACACAAACTTCGATAACAGTCTTGAATAGTTGTTATATTTCATATATACACTAAAAATTATGGTATTTATATGTGTACTTATATTTTAACGATTATATTAAAGAGAAAATGTAATTGGGGTTTCCATAAAATAATTTAAGAATAATAAAAAAAAAATGTATATGATAAAGTGTAATGAAATGTTAAAAAATGGGTTCTTTATTTAAAAGAATCTTAAATCACGACGAATTATATGCAATGTAGATGCACTTTACTCAATACGTATTTGTATAAAATAAATATTACGATTGAAGACCTATGTTTCAATCGGTAGAATTTGAAATAAAATTGAAATCTTTAAAGAGCTTCAAAACTATTACGGATAATACTAAAGTATAAACGAAAAAGTCTTTTATGATTTCCCAACTCCTAAGCGTGGACTGCGAAGCGACAACGCTAAGAAATGAAATTATCCCTCACAGAAAGCCAGAGCCACATAATAAATACGTTTACACTGTCACAACCGCTTCCTCTGCCGTTGTCAGTGCTCGGCGAACTAAATAGTTATTATGTAGCTACTACAGCGAATCCCACTCACTTGGTTCTAGTAAAGATGCTTAACTATTTATTAGCGACTGTCTAGGATGGTTTATTTATTAGATTAAATTTGCTGCTTATTTTCCTGCAAAATGCTGGTACAATAAGGTACTGTTATTGAATTTTAATTTATACTTTTTAAATAGACTTTGGGTTGTAAAGGACTCTATCCAGTTTGGAGTTTAGGTCAGACTCATCAGCTTATGGTATAATCTGCTGACCGACAGACCAAGCATCCGTCACCAGCCTTATTATAAGCCGCTACAGTTTTGGGTTCTTTAACAATAACTTTAGATATAGTAATGTAGTAGCCATCTTAACAGCAACAGTAGCCACCCTCTTCCTGAAATTGACCATAGTATATTTTAATGTGCCATGGCAGCAATTTTGAGTAAGTTAAAAATAGGTCAGTGAAGTTAAAACTAGCGGATTAAACTGAACCTTGCAATGATCATGTTTTCAATTTTAAAGAAAGCAACATAAAAATATAAAATTAGAAACACGTAAAGATTTTATTTGCAGTACCTTGAAGGATTGAAATATGTTTTCAAAGCGCTAATCGTCGTTCGCTTCAGCGCCGCAGTGGCTTCGAAATGAAAGGCGGGCTTCCGTGAGATTCTCGTAGAGATGTTTCCACAAGTTTAGCCGTTTCCCTTTATTTATGAGCTCTTCAAGAGCCAGGTGTGTCTCAACTAAAAACAGTTCCCTCTGTCCTACTTGCAATACTTGCAAGCTGGAAGTATTTTCTCATTTAGATGTTCTAATTCCACCATTTCGTTTCAGCTACCATGTGCTACGTAAAAATATTGTTTTGGAAATGGGACACATATGAAGGTTTTCCTTCGTTGAGCTGAGTCTGTTTTTCAGACTTAAGTGGGAATTGTGACACGTCTAAAGTGAATCTTGTCATCTGAACTCACTTTCCTACTGTGACAATGCACATACTCCCTATCATTTATAAATGCGATTCTAAGCATTATTTCTATATTCGTAATATCTTTTATGGGTTTGGTTTGAAGTTGACAGGTCTTTATTCTGACCGCATATTATAAGAAAGAAAGCATTTTTGAAAGATGAAACTTTACAAATGAGGTCGTAAGGTAAGAGAATAAAATCATTTTTATTACCGACATTAACGGCGAAGATAGGTCGAATGATATCTGAAACTGAACAGGTCTTATTGAGTTATGAGTAATTGGAAGATGAAGTAATATGAGACATAAGAACGTGAAAGTTGACTCCAGTGGGCATTAGTTTGATCTAATAACGTTCGAAGCTCACCAAACTTCGAGGTCACTCAATGTTGACGTCTATAGAATTATTTTGCCTCAAGTCGTTATTGTTTCGGAAAAATTACAGCCAATTTTCTATATGAATTTTATTTCTCATATTTTTTCATGATAACTTTAAAAAATATATATTTAATTACCGAAAAGTTATGGATATAAGTTAGGTCCTTATGGAAATTTTGTGTGTATTTTCATTAAATATATTGACTTTTTTTAATTGTTACTGTTTGTTCTATATTACTTTTACCTCATACCTTAGATATATCAATTTATATAAAATATGATTTGCCATTTCAATCTTGAGAAGTAGTGATTCATATTTATGACGGAATCCAAATATGATTTGTGTTAGATATTGCGTACAGAAATCTTTGGATTTCATTGCATGTCATCTACATCATCTAATTTAATGATTGTACAGTCGTTTATTATTCAGTATAAATTTTCTAGAAATTTGAAGTATACGACGAGATTCTATTTATTTTTAAGTTCGGGGCAATCTTGCCAGCTCTTGGTGCACACTGTTGAACAGTTTAATGAGAATTATTATATCGTGACTTTCGTAGGTAATGCGGTCACTAAAAGTCGTTTCATGTTCCCTCGTTTTTGCGACTTCTCGTAATCGCTAAGCCAACAATGAAATATACCCGAAACTGTGTTTGTCGTCGAGTGGGATATTCAACAATGATTTATGATCACTTGTGGTGTTTATTTTTTAGGAACCTTCTGTTCCCTTATTCGGTTTATATAATCTTACGTCAACTTTAATTTGATCGAGTTTTTATCATGAATGTACATTTTTTTTATCGTACCAAAAATGTTGGATTATTACCTACATTATTTTTTAATGTATTTCATCGTTTCTAGGAAATATTTGTTCCTTTAACGAATTTTTAACAATTATAATAAATAAATTAATGTTGTTGTCTAAAAAACATTTAACACAAAGTAGTTAAAAAAGACAATAAATGTAATAAAATAAAAGAATAAAATTTTATAACTTAATAACTATTATAAATTATTAAGATTACAAAAAATAATTTATACTGGAAAATATGTTATACACAATAAAAAGAGATGACAAATAAATTAAATTTCACATTTACGAAATTTTATTTAATAATGGATAAAATATGTTCGAAAGTATGATATGCTTATTTGCTAAAACTTAAGATTTTACGGAGTAATTGTTCAGCGAACTCGCCAGAATTAAAGCTTTAACACTTTAGTTTGCACTTTTAAAGTTTCCACTTTTAAGTTTTCTAAAGACTGCAGCGTAGTTCGATGTAAACTAAAAACCAATTTTGGAGGAATTTAAGAAAAAAAAATTGTTGCTATTGAACTTTGTGTTTTCTGTATTTTATATGCAAAGAGCAAAGTTTCAAATTTCATATATGTATTTTAAGATGCTTGTAAATCATGGCAGAAGAGATAAATTCTTAAATAGAGGTACATAAGCTCAACAAGATTTTATATAAATACCCGAACAACGAGCAGAGATGAGCCGTCTGATGGTAATTGGTCATCATTGCTTATGATTGTTGGCAATGGAAATAGAAGAGAGGAGAAAAGAGGAGAATAAAATTAATAGAAAGTTAATTTACGATAACTTATTGGTTAGGTATATTTACTTCTATTTTTGCTAACCTTTGTAAGTAGTCAAATTATAACAAGTAACTTAATTATAATTACTTTAATTATCGTCTCCAAGATACAGTATAATATTTATCATCGTCCCTGTTTCGTCCTTTTTTAATTAAGGGATTCGATAGAGCGAGTTTACTTTGTGAAGTTTACGTATATACTGAAGCCTGCAGATTCATTACTTCGATAATGAGGTTATAGAGTATTTCACAAGATTCGTTGACTTCATAAATACAAATCTCTGGCTGTCAACATTAGTCAATCTCAAATAGAATTCTATTATCTACACTTTTTTTATTATCTACAGTTTATGCTACAATGGGTCCAATGTCGAGAAGGGATGTTAACAATTTAGCATTATGTCAGCGACATAAGGGCCGGTCGTTCAAACTAACGATACAATACCATTCCACCATAGGAGCCGTTCGTAACACACCCAGAGTTCGATACTACTGACGCCAACAGGACACGAAACTGTTGTTATCGTTGCAATATATTTTCATTTTCAAAGTCTCTTAAAGCTCACCTTATGGGCGATAGTGTAGTTCGGGGAGTCATAAAGGCTGATAGTGCTGGATAACTCAACTTGTTTTCGCTCTTAAACAGATTATATCGTATTGAGGAAGTATACGTATAAGGGCAACGTCCTTCCTTCGAGGTGGCATAAGCTTCGCTCGTAGTGGTAGTTCCATGTTCGTTTTGCTTACTGAACCAATATTTACATGCTTAATGGCAGTCCACCAAGGCTCGTCATTAACTTTATTTGTACTGTACAATACAATTGACATATATGAATTGATGTAGGTATACTGTTGTATATGAGTGGAACCGGCGCGCGTTGCTACATATAGGTATAAGAACGCATTCGTTTTGATTCTGTTTATTAAAATGCTGTTGGATGCATACGATATCGACTGCTATTCATCAACCATGTGTCCATTTGGTATAATTTTGGTACGGCAACCTTTTTTCAAGAAATTCCGGACAAAGTTGCTAAATACTTCAATGCCATATCTCCTACCATTTAGGGAGTCCACAAATAAACAACAAACATTGATTTTTATATGTACAGATGAAATCATTATTATGTGAATTGCCGACCAACGATAACACGAGCTAATAGTAAAGTGGTCAACGTTGCCCAAGTATATCAGCAACACGAAAGGCGTCACCGATGCTTTGACGGATAAGAAAAAGAAGGAAGAATGGTAGTAGTGGCTCTCGACCTAATTGTTGAGAATAGTAGAAGTAATTTGAACTAAACTTGCAGCGCTATTTAGTACAAGTCTCATATTACGTAATTATTATAACGCATTCATTAATGAAGACAATAGCAACGTGAACTAGTTCAAATGAACGCATTGTACTAACAGGTCTGTTGAACTTTTATTAGATCGTGATATTATATTTCCGACCTAGAAACATCTAGAAAGTTCAAGGGTGTCAATCAAAACGGACAGTCGCGTTTACATTAATATTAGACTAGGAATTATTTCTGACCCAATCTATTGAACCATAACATTTTGTAGGCGTCTTTATATTGAGCGAATGTGTAACGAACTATCTGGTGTCATCTGCTACTATATCCCAGCGATTCCTAATAGATATTTTTGGGTTTCTTTAAATTAAAACCTCTCTCTTCGGTGTGTCTTGCAGCAGTGGCGAGAAGCTAGTATTGAACTGTCAATTCTTTTCCAAACGTTTCTTTTTCTTCTAATTTTAAATTTCGATCATAGAGCAGTTCAATACTAGGTTCGCCACTGCTTTACGATAAAGAAGGTTTTATTCAATAATATAATAATATATACATATTTATATTTTATCGTGCACAGAATGTTAATTTTTTGTAATTGAAGCTATCGTTTGTAATATTCTACGAAGTATGTACATATGTAATCTTTTATGGACAGCGATCCGTTAAAGTTGTTGTAAACGTATCATGTGACAGTTCGGTCGTGTCCAGTTTGGCATTGCCATTCGAGTTATGCCAATATCAAATTGAGTCGAGCCTGCAATTTTATGTGTCAATGTTAATTTTTTTTTGTAGATGTTGGAATAAGTGCTCTGAATCAGGGAGGATTTTTTAGTTCGGTCATAACACGAGTGCCATAAAATAAGCGGTAATAAATAGCGCCTTTAAAAATACGCTTATCTATATATAACAGCGGTTCAAGCGGCCATTCGTCATTCTATGCGGAAAGAATATTCAAATGAGGCTGGATAGAAGAAATTCACTGGGTAGTGCAATTCTCTAAAGTGTCACACGTGCTAGAAAAATGCCCCTTTTCGTATTCAATACATTGCGAGTTTCAATTCTGTAGGTGCGCAATCTCAACGTTAGCAGCGAGAGGTGTACGTAAATCAGCGATCGGTATCGAAATCGAATTTTTAATAGAACACTATCGGTTTGTCCAATAAATCTCTGGCCGGGAGCACGTCGGACGTTTCCGCTGTGGCGCGACATCTGCCGTTGACTGGAAGCGCTCCAAGCGAGCTGGCCATTCGATTTAGGGATGGACATCCCTGAAAGATGTGCTATTTTACGCGAATTTTTAAAAGGTGCCCGTATAAAATCCATTGAAAAATTCATAGGGAATCATTGGACCGAGATTAATTTGAACCATTCCTTATAAAAATCAAAGGTGTAATGGTGATATTACTGGCATTATTATTAACGTTTTTTAATGTCGGACGCTGCTTATTAAAGACATTGGTATTGGTTTTTATGCCGTAAGCAAGGAAACGAGCAGACGGGTTATAATTGTAAGTGATCATCGTCGCCCATGGACATTTAGTAACACCAGAGATGTGACCATTTGCAGTCATCACGTGTTTTAATTGTAAGCCATTTTTTAGTGTTGAATCCCAATCGAAAACATAAAATAACAGCGTTCGAAAATATATTACGTCCTTAGTAGAGCAAGAACATCCCTGATACATGTCGAATAAATTATGTACGAACGTGTAAGAGAGTGGCTTGACTTGGTGATATCGAGTCCTATTTCGTTACGTCCGCTTGCAAATTTGTTCTGAATTTTATATTAGAGGATTTTCTTACTGTAAATCTTTATGGTTCCGATTTATTTAATAAGAATTTGTCTTCGACCTTTTAAGGGCTCTGGCTGTATAAACATGTGACTCTTTTTAACTGAGGTCTAACTGAGGCCACGACGCTGTTCCATTGCAATTGGGTGGAGTTTGTTATTTACCCAGGAGTCAAAATTTTAACTGCCCCAAGATCTCGAATTTGGCTTTACAATTCGTATATAAAATAATAACCTGGACTGTTTGGCTTAACATGAATTCTGAGATGCTGAAGCGCTCAAGAATTTAATTTTTTGCATAATATGTTTAAAGATATAAACAATATATATAAAATAATAACCTGGACTGTTTGGCTTAACATGAATTCTGAGATGCTAAAGCGCTCAAGAATTTAATTTTGTGCATAATATGTTTAAAAATATAAACAATATATATAAAACTAGATGAACCAGCAAACTTTGTTTTGCCATATAAATTATTATTTAAGGATTATTTTTATAATCATAAAACTTGTTATAGTGGGTTAACCTTAAAAGCTGGACATATGCTATCGCGGATTTTTATTTAGATCTTTTAGAGGGGAACAATATTGTAATATATCATTTTTGAGTAACTGTCACCGTTTACTCAGGGCACCCATGGAATTTTTATCGCTGCTCCTCTCCTATTCATCTTAGCGTGATGTTCTATAGCCTATAGCCTTCCTCTATAAATGAACTAT
>DWJN01002412.1:0-15326 GCA_018248895.1 Carystus phorcus | reverse complement strand
CAGCGAAAGGAAGGCAGCACCCAGTTACCGCTGCAGCCGACAACCATATATTCGACACTTCGAACGAATCGCGAATAGGTAATTTAATAACTTTTAATCATAAAACAATATACATACATATATGCGACCGATACGCGGGAATTAACAATTTCTTTTACCGCGTCGCACGAACCTCCGTTTTGTTTCAATCGACCACTTTTTTCGCGGCGCGCAACTCAAGACAAAAAAAAAGCGCGGGAAGTTTTTTTTTTTAATAGACAAAGGAATGTTTATTAGTTATTCCGAACACTAGTAAATAGTAAACCCATCAAACACAGTATGCAAATTACTCTATCTAACATTGTACTTGTAACTTGCAAATAATATTATTCTTCTAATCTACTCCCATAAAAACAATTCATAAGATAAACGATATTCCTACTAAACACCAACGAATCAAATGTGAAAGTTATATACCTATTAAAATAGCAAAGAATATTTCTATAGTAAGTTATTGCGTTTCGAATTCATACATAAAATTTGATAGTAATTTTATACTAACAAATTAGGTCTCGAAGATTGCATCGTGGTCATTAGAACAGACTAAATGATCTAACTGGACTCGCACACTGCCAATTTTGATAAAACGGATATTTAGTAAGAACTTTACTGCACACACTCTATAATTAGGCACAAAAATGCAAATCTTGAAATACACACCATATAATATACTAAGACGTCTAATTTTTAAACTATTCGTTAGTAGAACCGAGTTAATGATGTTTGAAATGATGGATAATATACATATAATTGTATACTATAAGTATTCGTTTATAAATTTTAGTGTATCTGTATAATTCCCAAAAGAGGTGATAAATCGATTTTTCTAAAGCGAACATTATCGTTTATACAATCTTATAGATGACACAGTTATTATTCATATTTTTTCTAACTAAAGCGATATTCAATATAAGTCATAGTAACCAGAGTTTCATATTGCCGCTTATATTCTTTGTTTACTCCTATATTCAGTCTGTAATTAGTACTATTATATTTTAATACAGGTACAATAATATGTTTTCCGTATTCAACTACTATTAAATACCATTCACCTATCTCGCAATTCGACCGTGGGCTATGATGCACTCGAGCGTTTCTTGGGTAAATTGATACTATAAATATTCATAATGTTTCCTGTTATATCGTAATACGATAGTTTAAAATCGGAATTTTCAAAAGAATGAGAGGTAAATTAAAGCAATAGGTGTTATGTATGTATATGATAGGTAAAGGTATATGAAGGTGCTCTTACTTGTGCACATTGATATACCATTTTAAGTGTGCAAGTATGTAAGGACACCAAAGAGGTTAAAGATAAAAAAATAATCTAACGTTCTGTGCTGAATAAGGTTTTTGAATTGAGCATTTTTGTGATGTAGCACCTAAAAATACGATAAACAAATTAAGATATAGCCTTTTCGAATATTGGTGTGTAACTTAATATCTTAATTAAACTTTTATGATACGTTAAACTGTGGAGATAATCTATTGTTTTTGTCTATGAATACTTTTTTGTATCGGCCATTTAAAAAGCACTGTTATAAACTAACATTGAGCTGTTAACTCAGAGGCCAGAACTGACTTACTGTGCCTAATGTCGCGATTTCGTACACAGTTATAACAGACAAACATTGATCGGATAGTACATATTAATTACACGGGTAAAATGTGTCTAGTGACACTATAATAGACACAAGTTGATAGGATAGTAATTAGTTACGCGGATAAAAACACTATTATGAGTGATATTGGGGTTAAACTGGATGCTACAGAACCCAGGTAACTCCAATATCCCTGGTGTTATAGTGTGGTCCGAACCAGACAATCCACAGTGATTTGTATTTAGGATTCAATCTTGTACAACCATTTATTTTTTATACTCCATTTGTGTATGCCGATATTATCAACATGACTAATAATCCGAAAATCAGAATGAGCCAGTTTGAGCGTGTGAGATCTTTTGTATGTAGGTATATCAAACGCTTTCCTCTTATAATAATGAATGAAATACAAATCTGAAATTGAGATTACACAATTATTTCAGTTGAATGCATTATGTAATCACGATTAGGTAAGCAATTTATTTAACGTGAATGGTTATAATCTGTTTTCTAATAAATATATTATTACTAGCTGACCCGGCAGACATCGTACTGCTTTAATAGATAAATAAAAAGGCAAAACTTTTGTATAAAATAAACTTAAAGCAAACAAAAGGAATTCGTAATTATTAAATAAAAAAGTATTTGATATGAATAAGTTTTTATTATTTAGGTCACATAGGATCACCAAACTTTTCTGAAGTAAAGAAAGTTCAAAATTGTTGTTTATTCCTGGCATTTTATATTAACTTACCTTTGAAACCTTCCCTGGACTTCCACAAATAAATCAAGACCAAAATTAGGCAAATCGGTCCAGCCGTTTTAAAGTTTTAGCGAGACTAACGAACAGCAATTCATTTTTATTTATATAGAAGATTTGACAAGCATTCCTTCGTATATAGAGATCTTTTCGTATATGGAGGTTTTGCTTCGTTATTCGATAGAGCTACTTACTCGTAACAGTACATACAGCGAAAGGCTGCCTAACGTTTACGCGGCGGTATTACTGTTTAACTATAATGAGGGTGTTTATTTATTTTAAATATTATGATGTTTTAACAATGTCCCCTCAGAATTCCTACTGGAAGTAGTACTGTTCGATACTTGATTTTGTATCGAATAGATTAAAAATAATATTCTTCGAACTAAAAGATCAGTAAAAATAAAAAAAAAAATATAGTTGAAGAAAATATAAAACTGAATATTATTTTTAACAAATTAAATTATACAGATAAAAATGTATAATTTCGAGTGAGTATTCGGGCAGAGATTCTGCGTTCTAGTGAATACGTCTGACTGCAAAATTCTCGAGCACCTTCCACTCGTCTTTATTTTAGGGCGGTGCCGCCATTTTGAAAAAAAAAATTGTTTCTAAGAATATAATGAATCTGTTGTATATGTAATTAATTGCTACATATTTACGCTCTGTTGTAGAGAATTTCTATCGCTGAAGAACTTATCTCTAAGAGTCTGATCGTAAAAATCTATTTATAAATCTGTTAATGAAAGTAAACTGGTTGCAGAGCGCTGGTGGTGGCGCTGTGGTGCGCATGCGCGGTTGCGCTCGCCCCGCTGACAGCCCCGGCGGACGACGACTGCGCCCTCTATCTCACCGGGCCGGGCCGCTCCTCGGCATACGATTACAGCCTAAACTTATTAAAAGGAAACTTGTAAGTATACTAACTGTTAATAATTACCGTCAGATAGGACTGTACTCAAGCAATATAAAAATGCAATAATAAATCTGTACTTAGAAGATTTTTAGGAGAAATTATAACTGAAGAAAAATAAATAGAAACCAAAACATTTTTTTTATATTTGTCTGTTTGTCGATGTCTTTTTGACAGTTTTTCTATGCGGTTGTGCATGCAGATCTCGAAAATGGCTGATCCGATTTGATTGCCGTTTTCACTGTATTATAGTAAACTTTACTTTACTTAACGTTTAGTGTTTGTTTTATTCACCGGTTTACAAATTTAAAAAATGTGTCAATTAAAAAAAATACGCCGTGCCGTTTTTATTTGCTTGATAAATGCATAACATATGTTTGCAGATCAACGACTACCGGGTCAAATAGTTAATCATATGACGTCATTACATTCAAGTTTATATCAATTCATCTTATGTTACTAATGGCTCTCGATAAATTTTGTTATTTGTTTAGTTAGTTAATAGACAAATAGCCTATGGCTAACATACATGACTCCAGTGTTTAAAATGTATTTATTCATACGTTTATCGTGACCTATAGTGAATGTTGTGTCAATGACATCTATTAGCGTCTACTTTACTCTTGAATCGAAAACACATTTGCTTGAGGCGTTTTAAAACAGAAATAGGTTCGATAGTAGTAAAAGGGCTTAACCACCATGCAAGAATGTGTCAACAATTTATCCATCAATGTCTTGTTACGATACATAATTATAGGCACATGTAGTATATGTTAGACCATTTAGTGTTAAGAGAAGGCTCAATGTTGTACTGTCACCATTGCATCACACAGACGCCAGCCGTAGCAAACTTGACACACTTCCGCGACACACTTAATTCTTTCACTAAATTCTGTATGAATTTTAAAGTAAATTCAAAGGCTTCTTCAAATTTTCTAACTAAAATAGTCAAGCGTATCTCATATTATAATCGTAGAACATTTATATTTAACGTGTGTTGTTTGATAATTAAATTACTTCACTGTTTCCGTTTTAAAATAAGCAAAATACTCAACACCGGTTTCTGAAAGGCTTATCAAAATATTGTCGAATTAACAGACGTATTAACTTAAAAACTCTGAAATTAATTCAAGTTTCTGGAAAGTTGATTAAACAATAATAAATTAGAAAACAAAATCATATTTGATAAACGAATCGGAGTAAAATTTGACAGCGCAGTTTAACTGATCAATCATTCAAATCAAATGACACAAGTGACGTTTGACAATAGCTTTGACAGTTTAATTAGTTCATTTTTCGTTGATCAACCATTCAGAAACCGACGTTTAATCTTTAAGTGCTATTTAACATAATCGAAGATTTATTTTTAACATAACTCGATTAAGCTGATTCTACAATGTACTGACAATCTATGCCACTGGTTCGCAATATTGGCGTACAAAATAAATATCATGAGTACCTATACTATTGTAAAAAAACATCAAAGGTTTTTCTACTACTCTTACTGTATTCTACGTCAATTTATTTTAAAATAAATATCGTAGGAACTTGTATAATTGTAGAAAAAGTTCAGAGTTTTTTTTACTACCTATTCTTACTGTATTCTACGTCAATTTATTTTAAAATAAATAGGTATCGTAACAACTTGTATCATTGTAAAAAAACATCAAAAGTTTTTCTACTATTCATAGTTATTCTACGTTAAATTATTTTAAAACAAATATCGTAAGAACTTGTATAATTGTAGAAAAAGCTCAAAGTTTTTACTACTATTCTTAATGTACGTTCAATTTATTTTAGCATCACTGTACTAAACGGATATTTGAATGATGAGTATTGACTTGATAATATCGTCGCGACCGGGTTGTCGGAATTGTGTTAACGGTTGTCAAGTGTTGTGAATGCAGTTATGAGTGATTGTTTGTCCTCAGCCAATAGACAGCTGACCTACCGTGTTACAGTACAGTGTAACACATTAGAAAACCTTTCAAATAAACAAGAACACTTAGAATCAGGTGTGAATTATTCATTGAAGATATGAATGGATGAAGGGTGTTTGAAACAATTTGTAAATATGAAAAATACTACATGCACAGAAACGTTGTTGCTTTTTTTTTAAATGCGTAAAATATTTTTCTCATTGCTTATTGGTTCAATAATCCGAATACAATGTAAAATGGGTGGCGAGAACCTTATTCTATACGATTGATGTGTCCACCAAACCACTACCTAAAATACACATGTTTTTTTATTTTGCATAAACCCCTTCACCGATTCATGCCTTCAATTATTAGGTTACTATAATATTAATTAATGTTCTCACATTCAGGATAGATTTGTCGGTGTTGTGGGTGTGTATATACTGAAATAAGACCTAACAAATAAACTCGACCCAAAGGCAAACATTTCTGGAAATGTAAATGTTGAAATAGGTTCTGAGACCTCCTCAATTGGCATAATTATAGCTGAGGAAATGAAAAAATCAACGTGCTTATTATTTGTTGAATAAATGTAATATTGAACTAGTTAACCAAGAAGCATGATACTGTTTACAGGGAAGCTATCCATTTTTTTTAATTATAAGCTAGTGCTTGACTACAGTCCTACCTGATAGTAAGCGGTGATGTAGTTATGGGTGGTAAAGTGCATTAACTTAGTAGAAACCTATTGACTTGAAGACATCAGTATTATAATCGAAAATAATTATATAGTTTGCGGAAAGGGCTCTAACAAAGAATTTTTCAAAATTAACCTCCCCAATAGGAAATATAGAACGTAAACGGTGAAACCATCTAAGTATCTAATTAGATCTAATCATTTGTTTTCGTACCGAGTGTTCCGTCAACGTCAGTTTTGTAATCCTCGATGTTAGCGTTCGTGTATTAACAATGTTTCCATCTCACGCATCACATTAGGCAACTGACGATTCGAGAGGCCCCACTCACGTTCACTTTCAAAATCCTTTCGCTAATTCACATTTCGTTCACCGATTCATCATGATACTACATGCACAGAACTTTTGAAAATTATATAATCTATATGTACAGTATTGTTAAATTACCAAAGTCATAAATCAATTCATCCAATTACCATACGACTAATAGTGCTTTCACTAAGATATCTACGAACTAGTCTGACGATAAATAAAAACAACTTAAATCTTCCGATTACATTTTTTCTGAATTAAAATTTAAAACACATTTAGTATATTTTAAACTTCAACAATTTCTCGCCATTCATATTTATATTTTGTGGAGATTAATATTAAATTACAATTAGGTTCGAGTTAAAGAAATTAGAGCGATTTTATTGATACGCATTTGACGGACGTAAAAATGTTCTTTATTGATAAAAAATAATTCACGGTTTAGAAGCACCACAACAAGTAAAATGACAAAGAGTAGGCACAGAAACATATCAATGTTCATGATTTAGTGAGGACGTGAGTATTCTTGTCATGGGATCACAAACCTACATTTTTTTTTTAAAAGGAGTGAAGGCCTCGTGCAAGTTTAAAAACTGTCTTAGGTCGTATTACAAAACCTCTCAGACATACATTTTTTAAAGATATACAAAGGACTGGCCAAAAATCTAGAGCTGGGTAAGACGTGAACCGTTCCGCACTCTGTAAAAGCTAAAAACTACTGCCCTTCATCTTGCATAGATCTAAAACCTGTAAACTAAAAATTATGGTAAATTTTAGAAGACAAAGTATATTTTAAGTGACACGCCGACATCAGGTTTTTTGAGATCTTTATGAAACACCGAAATTCAAGCTAAAATTGTTCATTTTAAATATAATTATTTTTATTTTGAAATAAAGATGACCCAAGAAGTTTTATTAAGATTACATTATTTGAGCAAAAATAAATGCACCTACACTAAACGACCATTTATATCCATCTATCCATGATAATGACAATATAAATCCACAATAATCTACGTAGTTGTCTTTAATTATCGCACTAACTTATCTCTCGTGTTCTCAATCGTAGCCAAATTGGTCAATTTCCAATGCAAAATCATCTAATCAAATATGTAGATATCTTGTGAATACACTTATGCAGGTCATTTTTTGCTTCGAACACCGTTTTGGCGACGTAATTTATCATCGAGTAAAAAAACTGGCGAAATAAACTGTTTTCCACATTTATTTATTGATAATGTTATTTTAAAATTATTTATAATATAAAAATTTTAAGTTAATACTCGTACGTAATTATATTTTAGAACCGAAATATTTACAAAAGAAATGTTAATAACACTTAAATATAAACAAATTTTAAATCAAATTAAAGATTTTGGATTTTTAAAGATTTTATTAAACACAAAAAGACAGATAATATTGGTACAATTGTACGTAAACAACTGCAATAGTAAAAACTATGTATGTCGCAGTAGTTTACGCCCATCCCGAAACTGGATAAGTTATAATTTTTATACATTTAATCATAATATAATATAAAAGAAATAAAAATAAAATTGTACTAAACTAGGTTAGAAGGGGACATGTGAATGTGCGATTGCCTGTGTGTCTGTCATACATCTCTCATCTAACCGTACGAAACATATATTACACTAACTATGTATGTATGTAGGTACTCTAATAGTTGGCCAAGTAACGGCTTGGCCCTACAATAATATCGTTTGCGTCAACCGCGAAGTCACAAATACGTAAGCTGTGGTTTCAGATATGTTGCAGAAGTATTTTAAGCAACACAAAATATTTTGTTACTATCAAAATTTTAGAATAGAGAAATTTTACTACAAATATAATTAAGTGGTAGATGTAATCAATTTGACAGGCCCATAATATATATTTTACACACTTAATATTCATACAAAATTTGTAATTAATTTTGGCATAAAATTATACAATTTTGTAGGTTATGAATTAATTATATTCGCACGCTATTGTTGAATAACATTTTCGTGTTGTTTGAGATTTTTACGGCAAGCTGTTCTAGGTTTAAATTTGTTATTTACTGGTCGATTAAAAAAAAATATGTTTATTAACTTTTCCTCTTTAAACTTACACACTTATTCCACCTTATACCTTTCACTAGATTTCTATGTCTCACTGGTTAAGGGATCACAAACAGTCAACACACACAAACATTTATTTGTCTAATAAATATTTACGCCACCCAGGAATCACAAACAGACAGACGATAAGAGCATCGTACCAACGAGAGTACAGAATTGGCTTAATAAAAAAGATACACCTAAAACATTAGTACTTTCTAACTACATAAGTTAAAACAAACATTACATAAAGAGAGAAACAGCAACTCAAATTATTCTGTTTATAGAACTCTAATAAAGACATTAGGCATAAATATACTTACCGAATAGACGGAATCTTTATATACTTCCGAAAGCTTTCCATTGTACATACATATTGATGTAAAGTCGTTTAGAGCAAGTTATGTGAATCTTCCACTTTCTATAGTCGTTATATTGGTCACGCCTTGTTTCTTATATTATAAATAGTAATAATCTACCCACGCTTATTGGAGCCAGATGTTGAATTAATCTTTTTTCTGATAAATAGTATGACCGCTTTGAACAACAAACAAAAGACGTCTAAGAGATATTCTTAATTCGTTACTAATTGTATGTGAACAAACGATTCAGCCCAATTAGTATTGAGTTCCAACTTAATTCCCAGCCGGAAGGCACATTATTGTGATATTAGTATATGTAGATGTGTGTAGCCGGGTAGTTGCTGGTAGCTACAAACTTCAAGAGTGACTTTCTGCATAATTCAAACCTGCGATCTCAATATACTATAAATGTAATACTGTCCACAGTAATCTGAAACTCTAGTGGCACCATCTATCTTTACTATTCTTAAACTATGATTAGCTTTTCGCCGACTTTCCCATGATACGCAATAAAAATAAAGAAAAAACATTCTGTAAAGAACGTGCCAAATCTCAATTAAGCTTTCTTATCTATAAAAGATAAAACATAAACAAGTACCGATATTAGCGTAAATAAAAGTAAGAAATCCTAAATTCAAATGCTTTCTAGTACCCTGGCCTGTGTACATTCTGTTAATAAATCTAAAATTTCGAAATCTTATTTAAGCCGAAATTTTTATATCTTGAAAATCAGAATATCTTTATGTATTCTACGTTTACAGACTAGTTTTTAAGCATTTTATACCATATTAATTGATATCAATTATGATTATAATTTTAGAGTTTGTATTGTCGTATGTGTGTCGTATGTTTCTATTGTCTAATGTAGGAGACATAGGCGAGTTGTGTATTGGCGAAGTCTTGGCAGTCACAGTCGTAATGTTAAGCAGGTATTGACATAAATGCGCTTAATCTGAAGAAAGTAATTTTTCTCCTAATTATGACATCTTATTTAATGTGTTATATATGTTAAACTAAGATAAATACACAACTTATGTGAATAGATCGAAATATATTTGTAATTTAAATAAGTTGGAATACAATTTTACATATCATCGAATTTTGTACCAGAACATTTTTAAGGTCAGTGATATGTGCAGCTAATTGATGGAATATTCCAACAGAAAGAAAGGTTCTAGCGTGTTATTTACGTATTAATATGTTTTAACACCTTTGACTTATTGATATTGACATAAATATCTTCGAAATACAAAATGATTTAACATTATTATATTAAATACAATAACAAAAGATCTAAACGTTGCTACACAAACAAATTTTAAATGTCAAGTTTAGGCCCGGGATACCTCTTTATCTCTGATCAATATAATTTCATTAAAGGCCAAGTAATTCAGGGCCAAGTTCTTTATGTTACGTCAAAATTCAGCGACATTATGTTATGAACCTATAGATTATATCATCTGTTTAGTTAACGAGATATAACATATTCCTAAACAAAGTTAACGACTTTTTCGACAACCGGTAGTTTACTACTTACTAGACTACAAACAACTTTCAGTTATAAATGTCTCCGCCGCTTTTCCTATCATTCTTGTTTATTCAAAAAAGGTTCGTTACTTTAATACCTGTTTTGTTGCAGCGGTTACGAGGGTCAACACACGTGCATAACATATGAGGCTATCAACCAGGCGTATCTTGATGCGAGGAACAGAATTTGTGAGTACACTGAATTTAGATGGTCTATAGAGCAACACTTTCACACGATTCATACTTGAATTTTTTTGTACTTACTGTAAAATGAACTCTGATCTTGTCTACATATGGTGATGTAATCTGAGGATATAAAAGATATCTTCAAAAGTATAGGCATATCGTGTTAATTATTAGTGCCGCTAAAAATATTTTTAGAATTAACTTATAGATAAAATTTATCAAATTATTCAGATATTATGTTTATTTAAATTTACTAAATAATTTGCAAAACATACGTAATTTTAATAAATTTAATTTTTAATTGCATTACTTAATGATCATGTCGTAATATCAGCGATATAATGACATAATTGTTACATGTACATATATCGAAGCGTATTACAATTTATATAAATTAAATATTTATTATTCCATTATTTTAAAACGTATATCAAAAGATTGTGTAATAAGTGTGACGATTATTATAGCATAACTTCTGTGTTCGAATAATATAATAAACAATAAGCATTTTATACAATAGCGTTACATATTAATGCCATTCGCAAACGTGACAGCGACATTGACCTCTGATACACCTCGTTAGTGTTGTTACAATAGACACGATACAACGGAATCTTGTCCTCTCCAAAAGTTATATTGTGACACTTTCATTAACAGTCTGCCTATGATTCATGTATAATATTTTTCTCTCAAATTGTACAATCTTTATACGCATATTAGCGCATTCGGCAGATGTTATACTGTAATATAGATATATACATATATAATACACATAAAATAAAAAACAAACTCCAGTATAGAATTGTGAATTTAAGCTACTAGAATAAATTTACCTAAACCGTATTGGGGTTCAGTAACAAACATACGAACAGAATAATGGGGATGGCGACACAAAGCTGAATACGAGTAGATGGCGCTACTGGAGTTTGAACCGTATAGTATATTCTATTTTAAAATTTTCTGGATTGAAGTGTACCTTCATCTTATATGTTTCGTATCACATTTTTTTAACTTTTTAACACGTATTCCATCTGCTTTATCAACATCATACTTTATTGTTTTGTTGAAGATAAGTGATTTAGGTACTATATTTTTACATTAAAACTCATTACGAAAAACTATTTTTTACAATAAAGTGAAATATGTCATTGATAATATGCAATCTAAATTAACTGTGAAGAAAGTAAGCTGATCAGGGAACAGTCTTAATGAAAATGACTCTAGTGGCGCAGCGCCTACATTGTGGTAAACTTCCCCACTATAAATATAAAAATGACAATCCTGTAGCCGAGTTGGTAGTGGCTCTGTCTACGAAGCATGCTGTTCCCAAACAGACATGTAGGTATGTAACATAATATATTTGTTCTCGTGTCGTGGTTGTTAGTGATGTGTTATTTGTGCTATCCATACCACATATGACACAAGTTTCTAGTTTTTAATGCGGGACAGTATATAACCGTTACATTTTTAAACGTTTTTTTATATATTTCTATCCTATCTATATCTCAATATATATATCTACTATTTTTATATAAAAATAGTATAGTATAGTAATAATACTATTTTTATATAAAAAAACTAATGCAATATTGCATTAGTTGAACTAATTACGTGCATATATTATAAATAATAAAGCTACTAAATCGTGTCTGAATGCACCGCTACTTTTTGCAAGCTTTTATTTACTTTCACCTATCGATGTGCGTCTGTAATCAAATTTTCTAAGTTAAATTTGTCGCACTTCCCACTCTACGATTGAGCTGAAATTTAGCACACTCGTTTGGTTCTCATGATAATGCACGACAACCTAAGTGTCGCCACTTTTAATCAATATGCCGGATTTGACGAAATATTGAATTATCGTTTATATAGTGACCCTTATAATATTGTTATTAAATGAAAGGTTTTTGTGAGCCTAACGAAATAAGAAAAAAAATATTTTTCCTTTATAAAATGTAACTGAATTGTTTGGATTTTTATAGAAATATTTCGCTAAATATTGTCGAAAAATTGCAATGTTTGCATTTAAATGTCGATAAAGCTATAACGACATATTAAGTGTTGCTTATTATTGAAACGATGTCTCAAATTTTAAACTTCCATAATAATTTATGAACATATTGCTTTCATTAAAATTTTATAATTGGACAAGGTTATAGACGTTAATGCACGAAAAATTAAAATGAAAACATCTGCATATGCATTTAATAAAACTATAGAATCTTAAAACAGTATTTATGAAATGGTTAGGCTTGGAGGTGGTGAATAATAAACATAATTATACCTAATTATATTTATATTTACCCAAAATGTAATTTATGTAACATTGTTTTCCCTCAGTGGTTTCACAGCCAAAAGGAGACTGGAAAGCAGAAGACTTTGCAAGTGTGGGGGAGCTGTTGCTAGACATTTCTATTAATCTGGCGCGCACGTAAGTAACACATTTTTTTAATTTATGAACTCCTAGTACATAAGCCCAATTTAAATATTGATGAAACTTACATCTTAGCACCCAATCAGTAAAATCGGACGGGTGCTATGAATATTTGTATCCCGATTGTTATAAAATAAAACATAATATCAGTAACAACTGCAACAAAATCGGTTGAACTGTCTGTGATATTAGCGAGAACAAACATACAGATAATTGGACAAAAAAAAATCTTATGTGATCGATTGCTTTAATAAATAATCATAGTAACTGGTTTTATTTACAATTAATGTACAAACATTATGTTTTTTACCATACGTATAAACAAACTGGAAAAAATCATATCAAAAGACTTACGGTTAAACTAAGGAATACTAATAACGATAGCTTAATGAATTTGAAATATAACGGTTACAATTAGATGAAAAATTTCGTTATAACTTAGAATAAAGGTGCTTTTATATATCAATGCGAAAACGTGCTAGCATTCTGATCATTTTAGAGGTCAGTGTTGTAACATAACTTATTATGTGTCGTTATATTTAACAGCATGAAACTATAACTAGAGACTTGCTAAAAATACCAAAATGCTCTTCAATTTATTTCAAATTTAAGCAATGAACAAAGAAAACAGTAGACTAATTAAAAAACCCCAAATACAACTCCCATCGTTAATCCGTTATTGTTCGACACGAAATCGATGTTGCGTAATTTTAGGCTTTAGACAACATAATTGTTTCCTCGCGAACTTTTGGCTGACATTTAAATTCCTGTCCAAACAGCCTTGCTCAAGTTACGTACTCTCATTGTCAATATTGATACTTAATCATTAATCTAAATACTGACCACAAGGCTGATTGATAACGGACTAGGATCCGTTCTTTTGTATTCTTAACGCGATCGAACCAAGGCTACTTTATATCACGTCACGGAAAGAAGGTAAAGCTTTTGTTGATCATTTAAAAGCTTATTGGGTAATGGGCTGTAACGTAAATAACCTATACATTTGTTAGTATTCAAATAGTGAAGGATAACGATTGATTCATCTCTGTTGAATAGAATTACGATTTTATCTGCATAACAAAGCTATTTCCTAAAGGAACCTTCTATGAAAGGGAAGTAAAATTAAAACTATTGAAGATTCTAGATATTTGACAAGTGAATAAGAACATTGTAAAGTAATTAATAGTTGGGGCAATTAGAACGATAATTTAAATGTCTGATTGATTAAACTAGTATTTAAGTTTTAATGCCGGAAATTGAATATAATGTTTGTAATTCACCGTACTAAGCGGATGGTCAAGTTGACCACATCTGACTCATATCCTGGTATACTCTTAATATCAAGAGTCGGCGACATTTAACTACTTTAAACGAAATTAGTCATATAATACAAAGCCATACAAAGTGACATACGGATTCATGATAAAAAACTGTAATAATAATAAATAGACCTTCGCTGGCTCATACCTCTGCGATAGTGAAAAATTATCGTCTGATGGATAAATGACTGCATCGGTCAGAAAAGGAACGTTCCCGAACCGACCCCCTCACTTTGTAGGTTTACAACAGGGATAAGGGCTTACAAGGTCACCAATAAACAACAAATAAATATTTTTTTTATTTGGTTTATACACTCATGTTTGTTTTATTGCTAATAATTCATTCCATTACTTCAATGCTCTTGTTTGTAAATCTCAGCATTCTTCCTGTATTTTCTGTCTATATGATAGTGGGGAAAAAAATTGAAAATCTTGGTAGGAAAGAAAAAATTATATTTTGGTATTTTTCAATACACCTTTTTTTACGTCATAGGCTTCCTGAAGGGAAGCGAAGGCGGTTTACATAGATACATATTATATTAGTTTTAACAAGAATAAATTAAGAAAATCGCAGTACCAGCTAACTAATAATATAAACAATACAGTTTTGTACTTAGATAGACGATTATTTATAGATCTTTATCGGTTATTTCTAAACTGATTGTAACATTCTTTTTATATCGGAGAGATCTTTGAAGTATTTAGATTATCTGTGATCTACAAATGTTGTTTAAAGTTATCGAGGTTTTATCTCTAAATGTGAAGGGTTGTTGGAACGTATGATATTATCTATAATTGTAGTGTTTCAATGCACACATTAGGCAATGATACACTGTAATGTTGCCGTTGTTTGAACTAATGTGAAGAGTGCCTAGTACGACAGATATTTTATCAAGACAGTGTTTTATCAATTGAAACTGTTTAAATGAAATAAACAGGCGAGCTATACGTATAGGAGTATAATACGTGTTTAAAATATAGTACTCTATTGCACCGACTGAAAAATAATGAAAGGTATCTTAGTAATTACATAAGATGACATAATGCCTCTCCTCTATAAAATTATAGTTAAGTATGAGTCGGCTGACGCATGCAATTTTATTTAAAAATCAAAATGTTTTTATACGCCTAACAGTTGGGGTTATCACTTCTACATACTTTAT
>DWJN01002411.1:0-15329 GCA_018248895.1 Carystus phorcus | reverse complement strand
TATGGTAAAATGACACTGGCTAGTTGACTTTTGTACCGACGATATATAGGGGATTATTTTAATGTAAGTAGCCGATAAAGGAGCACATAAACCACAGGATGAAGTGGTCATCGTCGCCCATCGATATCAACACCAGTCATCATTGGTGTATTGATGGTTAAGAAAAGAGCGAAGAAAGAAACTAGGTAGTCTCAAGGTTCTAGCCTTAACACGAGATTTGCCGACTGACTCAAACAAGAGGAGAGTAATATTAATGACTAGTAATAATAATGTATAATGATATAATAATGAAGTCATAATAATGTTTTCTTTTTTAATATTATGAAGATGAAGTGTCTGTTTGTTTGTATGCACTAGACTTAGAAACTGAAAAAAAAATGTGTTAGATAGTCCATTTACAGAGGAAGGCTATAGGGTATATAACGTGACGACCAATAGGAGCTGAGCATTTATGAGAAATGTTATAAGAACGGGATAAATGTTGCATGGTGGTACGAAGTTTGCCGGGTCTATTAGGTGTTAATGTAATTCTTACTCAAGCCTTACCATCAAACGTGGCGACGACTTCTGTCCACTCATGACACCCTGGTTACCAGTGTAGGATTGGGGTCAATAGTCTAGGCTGCCCCAATACGACCAACTTTTAATTTACAATTTTATTACGTTTATACAGGATTGTAATTCTTTAGTCGCGTCGCGAGACATTTACGAACTAATTATTCAAATGTTTTTTTCTTCATTTTCTTTCGGATATTTTACACTAAATTCATCCAGTGTTACATCATTAGTTATAAAATACTCAGAAGCTTTCGTATACAACTTGGTCTAGGTAAGGAAAATACGTTATGTTGATAATAGAATGGTTATAAAAACTATGGATATTTTAAAACTTAAAACAATAAATGGAGACGTTACATATTCGTTGAAGCTGAATTGTGCAGGAAATTTTAACGTTGCAAATAGGAGCCATGTAGCCAGTATAAAGAAGTTTATTTTTAACTCTTTTGATTATATCTCATCTTCGCACTCATAGGCAACTGCTATCTATCCATTGATTTATTATTTACATTTTAACCGACATCTAAAAGAATGAGGTTGTTAATTTGACTGTATTTTTTTATGTACGTGTTGAGCGACATCTGACGAATAGTTTTTGAGTTATCACTAATAATGCGCGTTTACGTGATGCTTATGACTTCGGAACTCAGAATATTTTATTCGCAGTATTTCATAGAAGTCGGTTTCTTTTTTGTTCATTGACAGAACCATTATGAGTTAATTAGTATTGAATAAATCGCTATTGTAAATTTGAAGTGTTTTTATAGTTCAACCATTTTATGTTTGTTACTGCATTGTAATAAAAACAACGGCTATCTACTCATACACACGTCTTAATCTCAGTCTCATTAACCGGCCGAATTCAAACAAATCTATCTATATTCGAGTGTAATCGCCTCACCTAAAGATCTTGCAATGCATAGTTTTCGATTTGCCGAAGTTCCCTTAAACCAGACATAGGGATGTTCAATTTATTTTAATTACTTGTCCCCGACCATTATAAAATAACTTTCAAATGACGAAACAACCACGTTTAGCAGGGTTAAACATAGACTTGTAAAGACCTTTGACTTTTTGCTTTCTGCAAACCAAATGGCAATTACCTACCTCTTATTTAGATTATGTAAGTCGACCTAAATGACTATTACTATAGTTTTAAAATTATAATCTTAATATATATAAACTACGTGTCACTGTGTTTGTCTGCTATGGACTCACAAACTACTTAACCAATTTTAATCAAATTTAGTACACCGTGTCCAGTTGGATGCAACTTAAAAGATAGGATAGGTTATATCTCAATTCATAGTCACAATATTATTTTATTGCATAGTATTTGTTTAATATCTCACAAAGAATTAGTTCCTTAAGATTCTAACAGATGGCGGAGTAATTCTGCTAAATTGAGTATGTAATTGTAAATCTTGGTCACGGCAACGCGTGGCCGGGTCTGTTAGGTTATATTGTTGCAGAGCAACGTCTGCTGGGTCAACTAGTAATTGTTATATAAATAAACTTGTTTTTTTTTATATACTCTTAATATTGTCTAATTGTGACTATACATTTAAGACGGAAATATCGAAATATATTCTGCATTTTCGAAACCAAACTCAATCAGGTCGAAAGTGATTCTTTATAATTTGCATAAAATTTGTTAATCATATTACGTAACTTTTTTGGAAATAGGTATTACTAATAAATATTACTATTATGAGAGATGATAATTTTATGCTGTGAACGTTGGAAGAACAATTAATGTAAAAAATTTGGCAACACATGTATTTAAAAGTAGTTTTTGCTTCCTTATAACGTTTTGTTCGAATCCGAAATAGATTATAATCATGCTCGTATTTTGTTGGAAAAACATATGTTTTTAATATATTTGTCTTCATCTTATGTCACTGCTGAGGTTGGAATTCCTCTCATCATTTACAGTACTATTTCGAAAAGTGCGGATTAAGAGACTTGACAGATCTTTGAGCACATTATTTAGAACATTCGATGTGTTCTTAGTAAATCCAATTGACTCTCTAGGTGGGCTAAATGAGGCTTTTTAAACCGCCTTAAAAGCAGATAGTTACTAGTTGTTATATTATTCAATATTAAGATTCAAGGAGGTAAGTTGGATTTCTATTTCTGAGACACCTGAGGATTCTTAATCTTATTTAGGATTATTGTTGTATTGAGGAATGGCCCAGATACATAATTAGCATATTCTAGTTCAGCTTAACTCGTAATTGAGAAATATGGAAAATTCTTGTTGGAGGTTTTAGTTTCTCATCATCACAATCATACCAATGGTGGACTTAATTTCTCATCCTAATGAAACCTCTTTTTTATCTCTCTCGGATCCTTATACGTCTTATTGTATGTTCACTTGTTTTCGTCATGTTTTTAGTGACAGCAATAGGCAGCATCAAGGCCAAGATATTAAAAACACACGTAATACCTGGGTTATAAAGTTCCCTCAATACATCCTATTATCGGACAGTATGCGCTTCTCGAAGATAGATTTAGGTCTATCTACGAGAAGAAACCTGTATTTGCGGTCGAAACGTACTTAATTTCTCGCAAATTCGCAAACCGTGGCTGGCTGACTTACGACACAGTACTGGTTGGAGTTACGAAATAGTAGCGCTACTCACACTTACATCGATAGAACGTAAGCGTTACGATTACATTACATGCTTGTATTAATATAATAGTACTTATAAAGTGATTAACATGCTTTTATTAGCTTCGGTTGTAATTATGTATGTATGGAACGGAAACTTTGAACATGATTTTGACCGATTTTGAAATGTCGGATTTATATGAAACTTTGCATACTTATCAAATACTTATGACAATGTAATATTAAGAAAGAATAGTTCTGATATCCTTACTAGGACGTTTAGAATTAACGATTTTTTTTTGCTCCTGTTGCCTTCCTCAGGTGAAATACCCGGTTAACTTAAATTTTTTAAACGATCTAGCTAAAAAATTAAAAAATACAATAGTATACAACATCAGTTTAAAAACTAAAAAATTAAAAAGGTACAATATCAGTTTTAAAAACAACTTGGTGTCAATAGATCACTGAAAAAGCACACGCTTTTTTACATTGCATTTTTTTTATTTAAGTATTTTTTTTATAAATCGTGGTATTTAGTTCTTTTAACTATTATTTATTCAAGTTATAGTACATACGTTTAAAGACCAATGTTACTATGGTTATTTAACAGTAGTTCCGGGTTCAAATTGGTCGTTGTAAAAGGAGGGCATCAATTTATGTAGTAGCTGTTGGGCAATCTGTAGGTGTCAGATCGATATAGGGTTGCCAAATAAAAAAATTGTAAAAAATAAATAATAATAATAATAATATACGGTAAAAATAGTGTACTTTATTTGGTTGTTAATACGGCCTAATGTCATTAAAAAAAGTAAGCAAAACACTTTTTTTTAATGTTGCTAGTTTCTGGATACCACTTATATCTATACGAATAATATAAAGCTGAAGGGTTTGTTTGTTTGATTGTTTGAACGGGCTTATCTCAGGAACTAAAAGTTATAAATAAAAGTCCGCGACAGCATATGTCTGGCTTCTAAGATTAACCCATTATAATCATTTTTACGGTTAGCAAAATAGTTCTAAAATAAGCAATAATTCATTTGACAAAATAACGTTTGCTGGGTTTGCTAGTTTAAAAATAAACGTATAAACTTGCCGTTAACCATAAAAAATAATGATCATTTTTGTAAAATACTGTATGTTTGAATTCCCCGCCACAAATATAATATAATTATATCTCTAACAACATCTTGATTCATTCTACAATAACATCTTGACATCCCTAAGTAGACACGTAAATGTATCAGTCATGCCGCGTCATGCGATCGATTACGTTAAGTAACATTGGTGTGGTCGATATTTGGACGACCTCTAGTGACAAAATTTCAAATATTATACACTAATAATACTTAAAAATATATTAACAATAGATTTAAAGAGCAAAGTACAAAGTGTAACAGAAAGTAAGTCTCAGACACGATATAAAAAAAAAGTATGTTACAAACACCGAAGATAGTTAAAACCGCGCACGAACGCTTTTCGTTGAAAAAGAAATAGCTGTTACGACTTCGCATTTGCCGATTTCTCTTTGTTTTAGTTCTAAAGATTTATCAAAGTAGCTCAAAACTGTAAGAATTAATTAGAATAATAATGTTTCAAATAAAATATCGTTATGAAATAACAGTTCCTTACAAGACTGTATAAGAAATGAATAATTAATAATAATTTATGAATTTTAAATCATATTGGATTTGTTTTTTGAGTTTTCGATATTGATATATTTTTTTATTTAGACATTTAAATGTTATACGAGCTGAAAAATTGGTATTCAGCATACAGCGAATGCTATCAGTGCCTCTTTGTTAATAATACGTGCTTGAAATATTTAAATTTATGAGGAAGCCGGTAAAATTATTGATCTTTAAATCCTTAAGGACTTAGTTGTTGGTTAAATGTGTGTGATTGGATTGGCCACTAACCCGCAATCCACACTACATCATCGTGGCGCATACGTCATCTGCATCGTAATCCAGGTTTAGAAAACTACAGAGTAATCTTCCTTCCCAGCAATGTATCTAAATGTTTTAAAGCTTCAAGAATTGCTGAACCTAATTCATGTGTCTGATATGATTACAGATAAAGTCCCACAATGAAATCGGATGTGAACGAGTGGTACCGCGGTCGGAAGATACTCGTGACAGGAGCTTCAGGCCTCATGGGAAAGGTCCTGATAGAAAAACTCCTCTACAGCGTTCCCGATGTGGAATGTGTGTACGCGGTGATCCGGACAAAACGGGGCAAGACGCCGGAGTCACGCATTGAAGATATGTGGAAATTACCTGTGAGTGTGTTAAAGTTATTGCGCGTAAATGTTGCATAAAAATCACGACGTAATGTTAAATCAATTATTTGTTTAAATTATTTGTTCAAATTATGTTATTAAAGATTTCAAAAGAAGAACAACAGCTTCTAAAGTAAATTATAAATTTTTCTATAACGTTAATTTTTTTTAGTTATTTGCAAGAATACGAACAGAGAAACCTCATGTGATGAAGAAACTAATTCCAGTGACTGGTGACATCGTATACGATAACCTGGGCATTGAGAAAAAGCAACTGGAGCAAATATGTGATGAGGTAAGACGTGCTACAGATTCAACTAAAGTGAAAGCTTTGTAACTGATCATGGAGAGCTCAATTAATCTTAATTGTAACTTAGCTGACGAGTATCTTGGAGTCCATTTAATACAGTAAATGAACGCTCGCGATAGTTGACGGCTGTTTTGATCTGCAGGATAAATTTAATTATCAATTCCCTTTGTTGCCTTAAGAATAAATTGCACGCGTCGGTATTCCAGTTCGATTATAATGTTGATGTGTTCAAGTCAAGAGTAAATAGGCTTCTACTAAGTTAATGCGCTTTACCACCCAAGACTACATCACCGCTTACGATCAGGTGGGACTGTAGTCAAGCATTAACTTATAATTATTCATAAAAAAAGTCTAAAGACATTGGGTTGTGGATATTGTGGTATGTGGTCATAAAAGATTGCCCGATTAAGCAACACTTTTGTCAAATTAACTGACAACCTGATGATAAATGATAACTATCACACATAGACGTCAGTATGACTAACCGCCAGTTTCTGAAAGGGTTGTCAAAATTTTTTTCATACAACACGCATATTAACGTGAAAGTTCTATGAAGTCGATTCGAGTTTCTGAAACGTTGATTAGCGAATAATTTCTGAATAATCATGCTTTCTGCAACCCAATTGACGTTTGACAACAGATTTGGCAGTGAGTTTCTTAATTTTTTCGTTGATCAGCCTTTCAGAAACCGGTCGTAAGTCATACTGATGAGCTGGTGGCCAAAAAAGAAGGGAAAGGATAGAAAGTACTGGATCTCGAGTACCAAAAGACGCAATCAATAGTTATGTAGGTGAACGCTAGTTACAAAATTGTATCTACCCCACTAGGAGATATTAAGTTTCAGTTGCGACTGTTAATGTTAGATATTGCTTTTGAGCAATGTCTAAAGGTAAATAATACCTACCTTTCCAAAACGACGGTACAATAAAAAATGTCGTACATGTTTAAATCAATAAACAAAATAACGTAACGATTTAATGACTTTCAGAAAAATGTAAAAAAAAATTGTTTTAAAATTTACCTATAACTACTTGATTATCGTGAGTCCATAGAAATTAAGACTTAACTATAAAACAAGATAATTATTAGCTACTTAATTTTAGAACTTTTACTTTCTTTTCCAATGTGTTCAAATTAACTGAAACATGTCAGCGTGTTTACTTCATTGCTAGGCTCAACTGCATACCTACCCCATTTTAGAATTACTAAAACATTGAACAATATCGTCAAAGCTGTTAAAATTATAGAGTACAATCAGGTTTGTAATGCTTCTGATCTGATAACAGAACCAGAATTGTATTTGTATTAATTGTCTAATGGAAGTGTATATACATTTTAGGTGTCCGTTGTCTTCCATTTCGCAGCCACACTACGCTTAGAAGCTCCTCTTAAAGAGGGGTTGGAAATGAACACCAGGGGAACTAAACGGGTCCTGGATATTGCGAAAAAAATGAAGAACTTGGCTGCCTTTATCCACCTCTCGACGGCATTCTGCTATCCCGATTACGAGAGAATGGCTGAAAGGGTAATTATAAAAATTATGATTAGATAACTGATTTAAATTTGGGACCGTCTTTTAAAATTGTGAGATGTTATGCACGTTTGAGAACATTATGTATGTTTTGTCTTGTACTAATTAAATAACAAAGTGATTATTAACTTGTAACATAGGTATAGCTTTCAATAATTTGAGAGGGTAGTAATAGTAAGGCTCAAAGGCTGCCATGCTCTCATCGGCATGCGGCAGAGAATAGAATATGGCCGAATAACATTATAGAATCTGTTAGTATTGTATAAAGCTATCTTTTTAAACGTTCCTTTGAGAATTACTTAATCGTATAAACCGAAAGTAACTATAACAACTAAATTGATGTTAATATGGCCATTGACTAAACAGAAGTAGTCGCTTAGGATAGATTTTGAAACCAACGAGATTTTATTTTATTTATATGAAATGATGCAAAAATCAATACGCTTTTAAGTTGACGTAATGGCCAAAGAGAAGACATCCGGTTTTTATGGCTATCACATGTTTATGTTTGCGATATTTACATTACAAACATGATTTTTTAAAGTGCTGGTTTAATGTTAAGTTATGTAAAGCTTGCGTAATATTTACTCGTATTCATTGTATTATATTTTATAAGTAGATATTGGGTAATTATTATAAGTGAAAAACTTTGGTATTAGCATTTACTAGAGGAACACACATAAAAAAATTAAAAGTGTCAAGCTATAAATGCTTACTTCTTTAATTTATCAATAACAACCTTAATGCGTTTTCAATATAACCTCTTTTACTATACGTACATACTTTCTAGGTCCACGATCCTCCAGCGAATCCTGAGGAGGTCCTTCGAGCAGCAACCTGGCTTTCCGAAGACCAGTTGAATACTTTGGCGCCGAGTATTATGCAAAAGCACCCTAATTCGTACACATACTCCAAAAGACTAGCAGAGGCGCTCGTCAGGGAGAGCTATCCGGAACTACCTGCTGCTGTTGTTCGGCCCAGTATAGGTGTGTAAAGTATCTGTTCATAACGCCTCTTTACAAGAATAACGTGATATTTTTGAAACCACACCTTTAGAGGAGAACAATTTCAAACATTTAAGCGTCGATAAATTCTGAAATATTGATAATTTTAACCGTCGCAAAACAATTAAATTAAAAATACCGGGTTTTTGTAGAAAATAACACACAATATCGACGTCGCGGTTTTGAATAGCAAACAATAAAAAAAAGCTTTTGATGAGATGTCACGTTGCTCTAGTAAAGAAGCGATTTTTATGCCGTAAGCCTGCAAACGAGCAGACGAGTCACCTGATGGTAAGTGATCACCGTCGCCCATGTACATTAGCAACACCAGCGGTGTCATCAACGCGTTGCCGGCCAAGAAGGAAGCGATGGACCCGCTTCTTGAAGGAATAATATGTATGTTTTATAACCAATCACCCTCAGTTTATTTCCGTACCAGGCGTGAATAAGTTGATGAGTCGAGTTGCATATCATTTTAATGCATAATAGGTATTAGTATTGTTTAATTAATAGTGATCTGGAAACTCAAAGCAAATTAATACACATTCAGTTAAAAAGTATTTATTAACATAAAAACAGAATTTACAGATAACAGATTAAACTTTAAAATGGCTGTTGAAGCTGCCGGGAAAAGGGTCTAATACATAACTATCTCTCTTATATTGAAATCATAACTTCGTCCTTCAAATATTGATGCTCAATAAAATAAGGCGATCTTATTATACTTCTTTCGTTTTTTGACTGACCCTATAAGCTATTTTTATACACAATATAAGTGTAATTATACTTTGTATACTTGTACCTATCACCTTAACATTTTTTAAAGTTGTAGAAGGGAAAAATTATACCCATGAGCATATTATTATTCATTCAGCCTAGTTTTCAAAGCTGCTATATAGCAATTTCGGGTATATATGTGAAATAAACAATTAGCCAGCACTTTCCTTTATCATTGTGTAATTTCAAATTGTACAAAAGTTTTCAAAATAATATTATACTGTCATAGTAACAATAGGAATGTTATTGATTGATGGTAGACGTCTTTACAAAGTTCAATTATGAAATGAATAGGTTTTATAGAATTTGGAACACCATGAGAATCATTTTCTTTTGAGTAATCACGGAAAACCCTTCGTAAAAGATTCATTACGGTAGAGATGGTAATTACGCAAGCCTAATTATGGTTTTTGGTCATTAGTTGCGTACGTTATTAAACCGTCCCGTAGAAGTGAAAATGATACAACTTTTTAATGGCCTGCTTGAAGCTACTTGCTTCATAATAAAAAATAACACATACAATAATGGAACAGTGCTCACGCTGTAGGTGAATCCACTGAAGTTACAACTCATCAATAAGACTTAAGATATATTTAACTAAGTACTTCCATTCTTATAAGTAAGGTTTTCCAAGCAAACACAAAACTTGATTTAGGATAACATTGACTAACGCCATCTATTAACCACCTTTTGAGTTACATTATAAAGAAACTAGACTAATAATTTATCGATACTAATATTATAAAGGTACGTTTACTAATTACAAAGCTGTGTTTGTTTGGTTGAACGCACTAATTTCGGGAACTACTGGTTCGAATTGAAAAAATATTTTGGAGTTGGATAATCCATTTACCGAGGAAGGTTATATTTTAACATGAAGCTACGACTAATAGGAGCTGAGTATTGATCAGAAATGTTACATAAGCGGGACAAATGATCCGAGGTGATACGAAGTTCGCTGAGTCTACAAGTTTGATAAAAAACAAATATGTATATATATTTTTAGAATCTAAGATACCAACTCATTTTATACCTGTAACATAAATATTGAAAAACGTGTTCCCTTAAAGAATCCCTGGACAAAGCGTAATGTCTCTAAATCTATTGGTTTTGGCTGTGCACTATACTATAACCTTTAACATTTACCCCCGGTTTCTGAAAGGCTTATCAAAATCTCGTTGAACTAAAAGGGATATCAATAGGAAACTCAGTCAAATTAATTCGAGTTTCTGAAACGTTGGTTAGTGAATGATAAAACAAAGAACAAAGATGCATTTGACATACGTCTCAAAAGTAAATTTGTTAGATTTGTTTAACTGATTCATTGTTCAAATCAAATGAGATAATCATGCTTTCAACAACCCTGTTAACGTTTGACAACAGATTTCACAGTTTATTAGTTAAATTTTCGTTGATCAACCTTTCAGAAACTGTCGGTGAATGTTCTAACTTGACATAATTATACATATTATATATATGTGATTTTCAGTAACACCATCATACAAGGAGCCGATTCCTGGCTGGGTGGACAACCTGAACGGTCCCATCGGGCTGATGGTCGGAGCTGGCAAGGGAGTGATCCGCACCATGCACTGCTACGGACACTACCACGCCGAAGTCGTTCCAGTTGACAGCGCTATTAACGCCATCATTGTCATCCCTTACTACATGAACACTCAAATTGAAAAGTATGTTAACATTGTTCAGGTGAAAAACTATACAGCTCTATACAGTATTGCTCCATGTAGAAGTCATAATTTTTTCCTTAAAGTGTTCTGAATTGATGAAAATACGATTGTCAGAAATTATTAGATTACCCGAAGGCAGTGGCGTAGCTAGGGTGTTTGCTGCCTGGTGCAGTATAGGACTTGATGCCCTTTAAAATGGTCAAAATAATTTCAGATTTCAGAACACAACACAAGTAAACTGAACAATCCCTCGAAAAATTCAAAGAATCTTTCTATTGTTATTCGTAACAGTTTACCTACTTCTAAAATGTTCATCTCTCTTAACACCTTTCTCTATCACAAAGGCTCATAAAAAAACAATATTTCACTTTATTTTATTTTATTTGCCTCTAGATTGTATTTTTCATTTTCATTCTCTAATGTTTCTTGTACAATTCTTGATTAAAAAAAATATTTGAAGCATTAATCGTCGACTTTGATGCCTCTTTCCTTTTGATGCCCGGTGCGACTGCACCGCTCGCACCCCCCCAGCTACGCCACTGTCCGAAGGCTTTCGACAATCTTTAACAATTTGTCTAAAAATAACAGTAGCTGCCGGATAGTGTTTCAGCCTCGAAAGTGAAAACCACCTGAAAATCAACCAAATACAGGAAATTACAATTAACGTCACGTTGTCCAAATTGCTATTTCGTATCTTGATGGTTCGGTGTGGTATTAATGTAGTAAAATTATTTTATATCATTAGTCTGTACCATTAGAATCTGGTTCTAATATCCTGAAAAGTGGTAGTCAACATCCTTCAAGTAAATCTTATAAAAAAATAGATTTGAGATTTGGACTTGTAACTTAAATATGTTATCCAGGTATATTAAAGGCAATTAATATAATTGAAACAGATTACAATTCGTTCGATTTAACTATGGTTCAAAACGTTAATGAGTGTTTGGTAATGTGAAAATGTGAAATAGCTATTTTACTTATGTATATATGTACTTATATGCCTTCAACGCATTAATGGCCCACTACTGAGTACGGGTCTCTTCTCAACACTGAGGAGGTCTAGAGCATACTCCAGCACGTTGCTCCAACTCGGATTGGTGGAGGGGTTACTGGCCAACCCAAGTGTCAGGAGTTTTTAAACCGCCCGAAGGCCTCCGACATGGCTTGACGACTGCTATATTCATAGCAACCGGGACCGATGGCTTAACGTGCCCTCCGAAGCACGGAAACGCTCAAGGAATTTTTGCCACTCGCGGTCACCCATCCAGGTACCAACCGCGCCCGCAGTTGCTTAACTCTATCGATCGCATAGGATCAACGCGAGTGGTGGAGTATGCTCTAAACCGCCTCAGTGATGAGGAGAGACCCGTGCTCAATGTGACCCATTATTGGATTGACGCCAATGTTATTACAAAATAACTACCCGTTGAATGTAACTTTTTGATTCTAACTTCTCATTTGAATATTCCCTGTTATACGTAAAGTAAATATTGTGTACCATGTACGCCGAAATAAAATACAATGTATAAAGCGCAACACAAACTTTTAAGTACACTTGTACAAGTTGAAACAAGTCCCTAAACAAACTTTTTTAAAATAAAGCCAGTTGTTCATGTTTGCTACATTTTTGGAATATGGTCTATTGAAACACGAGTTGAAATATTGAAAAAAGATGAGTTTCGAGTTTACATTTCATCTGATTCTGTTGTTTGCTTTCCATTCTATGCATACATTGGGATGAAATTCGTAAAGTTCAATTTAAAAAAGTCTTGTGAGAATCATATATTGCATTGACGACTTAAAAAGTTAGATGTTACTTCTGTTAAAAAGTTGAAACTAAACTCATTGAAATTTTGTTCATAGTGTCAGACTTTACTTTGTGGAAATCCATTGTTATCAAGTTAGTATTAGTCTCCTTTGTAGCAATCCGCGAGAAAAATATATGACGGTATATATACTGTTAAACTTAGACTCTCACTTATATATAGAACGTCTTATCGTTTGACTTTTATAGACATAAAATTCTCTATGTATACAGAAATATTTCTGTTAAAAATAAACTTATTGCGGTAAGTACTCGTTTGTAATTGGGTCACCATTTAAAGATATATTAAAATACAATTTTTATAGTTGGATACATTAAAAATCAAGGCTTGGAAAATCCAAAAATCCAATTGATTAACACCGTGTTTTATTTGGATTTACGAAACGCTAAAAAGTAGTCAAAATTATCGAGCTAAGTAAGTTCACGGAAGCGAAGTTGCGAACGCTCGCATTTCAATATAATACCTGACAAAGTATTTCTTCTATTTCCGTTTATAATACGAAATCCAGGTCAGCAGTGGGGACTGTATTAGGATTAGTTTCACAGTTTCCTTGTATTTTCTTGTATTTTACGCAGTCGCTCTCAATAGTACCTCCTCTCATGGAGTTGCAGTTTCCTTTGTATTGACTTTATACCCTGAAATTCTGATATTCTGAGCTTTGTTTATTTTAACAAAAGTTGTATTGTTTTTGTCGTAATGTGCAATTTTATTACCACAAAAACTTTGCTTGTCAAACAATTGCCTGCTTTAATCAATAATCTATCTATTTTCGGTGGTTTAAGTTAGTAGATAATAAAATATTAGAATATTATTCTTTTGTTTTTATTATTGAATCTAAATATCGTTAAAGTAAAAAGACAAATTCAATATACATATACATTTAACTTATAGCATTTTCATCAAACAAACGCCAATATCTTCGAAATTGCATATCTATAATGCGCTAGCAATTCTCAATATTAAACATTCACACACCATACCACACACACACACACATATGTACTCGCTCGCTCGCTCACTCACACACGCAAAATCACACACAATTTCTAGATCTTTCACTGCTTTAGTTTGCCAAACAAAATCATATTACGCACATTTAAGTCTTTCCAAATGTAAATAACAATAGCGTTCGAAATTAGTTAGCTCGATCTGTGTTCAAATTCTTCAATTTCCATTAAAACGATATCAAAAACTACGTAAGTATATACTTTCAAAACCAATTAAAACCGTACCGACAGACAACAAAACACTTTAACAAACTCCAGAGGACATAGTTGCCGACTATCCGAGTGTTGGCAATTTAATTAAGAATTCTAATTAATTTTAATTGAATGCTACTCGCAGGCTTATTTTCCGGATGGAGAAGTTTCGATTTCTATTACGATTCATTTGCATTAGTAACGTGCATTGACCGCCATTACGATTCGGTGTTCCAGTAAGCAACGCGTACCAACGACGTAATTATACGTTGAACTGAGACTTCAATACATCTCAATTATTATATCGGATTATTATTTGTGTTAATTTTTAAATCCAAGTGTTTTTATTGTTACTAAATACCATCAAAGTCTTATTATTTATTTTTGAGAAACTAACAAACCATTTAACCAATATCATATTAAATGTTTTGTTACAGTATATTATTATACCATTAATATCTGTTATTATTTATTTATTATAAAGTGACTTTGTTGAACTTAACTAACACGTAACTTTAATACTCATAACCTCGTTCGCAATGAATTTATTTCGTCTTACATAGGAACTGAACCAAAAATTAAAATACATTAAAATTAACAATTTTGTAACATTCTAAATATTTTTTAACACTTTTATACTATTATTATTTATTTATTTTATAGTAACATCGGTACAACTGAATGCCAACCCAAACTATCAACATTTGAATACTCGTAACCTAGTTCGCAGTAATTCTGTGAAGCGAGGGATTCGATTCCCATCTGGAGTAGACATTTTTGTGACAAACGTTGGCCGAGTTATAGTAGTTTTTTGGTTTAGGTTTATCTACACTGAAGTTTCCTTGAGTCAAAAGCCGTTACAGTTACTTCGAGTCAAACATTCGGAATTGCTTCGAGGAAAAGATAGTAACTTAGCTCGACTTGACTGGAGCAAGTAGCATGCCCCAGATGTTCAATCTTACGTTTTAATTTACGGTAATGAATAGAATAATTGGACCCTGTTAAGCAGAAAAGATCCATCAGCTTTTTTGTAATTTTGAGTAAATCTACCTTTTTGAAAATTGGCGGTGGCATGAAACATAACATGTACATTTTTTTAAAGTAATATAATAGTGCCTTTTCATCGAAAGAATTTCTGTCATTCCTGATAAACTTGATTAGTAGATTATGTATGTAATTCGATTTGATTTAATATGTTGACTGGATCTTTTCTGCTTAACAGGGTCCAATTGGAATATTATTGAACTGTGCGCAAATAACATAGCAAATATTTCTCGTGCTAATAGTGACGTGCAGACAATTTGCGGCTAAGTTGCCATATGCGGCGTCTTAGAAACGTTTTCAAGAATTTATTATTCAGGCTATTCGTGGCAATCGGGTGGTCTTGGCTGTTCTTCTCAGAATATACTGTTACGGCTTCTTGTGGTGATGTTACATTTTGTAGTATACGGAGGAATAATACAGTAGCCATTATGTCTACAACTATTTAGCATCGTCCAACACTTGTAATAATAAAGGTTTTAAGTAAATGGCCAAATCTATAG
>DWJN01002410.1:0-15331 GCA_018248895.1 Carystus phorcus | reverse complement strand
TTGTTATAATAATAGTGTTTTGAAAGTGCCTACAAAAGTGGTTAACTAAGAATGTTGGTGAACCTATACATATATCGAAGACGCAATTCTTTGTACTGCACCTGCTCAGAAAGCTTATTTTTTGTTAAAAAATGCTAGTAAAAATGTAAGAAATCTATTCATTTCGTTCTATGGGTGCAAAATTGTACGAAAATCCATTATTAACGAATAAAAAATGTACGTAAGTCCGTTATTAACGTGTTAAATAATGTACAAAAAAGTATACAGAAACAAATATTTTAACATTTTAAACGGACAAAAAAGTGTACAAAAATTCATCGTAACATAGTAAACGAACTGAAAATGTGTACAAAATTCCATTGTTAATACGCTAAATGAACAGAAAAGTGTAGCTAAATCCATTGTTAACATGGTAAACAAATAACAATGTATAAAAATATTGTTAATAGAAAAATTGTACGGATTGTACATTTAATGTTTACTTTCTTCTATATTTTCGACTAGCTTTTACATCAATACTATCTGACCCCAGCAAACGTTGTTTTGCCATATAAATTATTATTTGAAAAAATAATTATGATAACCATAAAAATGTTTATAGTGGGTTAACCTTAAAAGCTAGACATATGCTGTCGCGGACATTTACTTAAAACTTTTAGAGGGTAACAATATTGTAATACATGATTTTTGAGTAACTTTCTCTGTTTACTCAGCTCGCAACAATAGCTCAAAATTTTGCCGATTTTGCACTATTCTTTATTGCTGCTCCTCTCTTATTCCTCTTAGCGTGATGTTATATGGCCTATAGCCTTTCTCCATAAATGAACTATCTTATATCAAAAGATTTTTTCAAATCGGTCCAGTAGTTCCTGAGATTAGCCCGTTCAAACAATCAATCAAACAAAGAAACTCTTCAGCTTTATAATTATATATGTATAGATATAGATGAGTACAGCAATTCTGTCAGTGCATCGTTGAAGAACATCACGGCACTAACGTCGTAACTCGTTAGCAGAAAGGCATGGAACGATGTGACTGTGTCTCTCTATCTGATATTTGAACATGTGTGCAGTAATAATGATCGAAGATTAAGTCAATATCTCAATGATATTATATATTATTTATACCAATAATTTTATAATATGGCCTAAGAAGCCGTTGCGTGGTAAACTTATTCCAGTTGAAGTTCGTAAATATAAAACCTGTTTGTGCCATAATACTATTTTGTTGTCACTACAAGAGTCGTGAAATAGTTGTATTCGATTGGTTTTTTTTTGCCAAATTTTCAAAATGTTCTTTTAAATTCGCAATTAAAAAAAATGATTTTTTTTAAGTTTAAGATACTCGTATAGTAATCAATATCATTGTATTTGTCTTAAAATTAAGTTTAAGATAAAGTTAGCCTCATGGGAGTATGTGTCGCTTATGATTAATAGCCACTGAATAAAACGGCTAGCCAGATTATTAAATGACGTCATTCAACTACACGCCTAATTTCACCTTTTATTTAACCCTTAAATTACAATTTAGCCATATTACTAAACAGCGCCATGCAAAGTCCTTTGAAAGGCAAGTAATTAACGTGTGCATACTTAAATACGACTAGTTGGATTAAGTTAGTTTATGTATTAATTAAATTAAAACAGAAATAGGAAACTTGCGTGGCAAATAGAGCTATACTATTGAACGTTGAGTTGACTCGGCTACCCGTATACTTAGATTGGTGGAATGGTATCATGGAATGAAACTGTTAGTTAGCCTTTTAATTAAATTGCTGCTATTCCATCGAAATAACTGTGAGGTATACAGTAACTTATTAAGTTTATAGATATTGTATAATATAAATAACTAGCAGACTCGGCCACGCGTTGCTGTGACTAAGGTTTCCATACCCAATTGTGTCAATTAATTACCTTACATCGCATTCTGTTAGAGTCTTATGGAACTAATACTTTGTGATGTATTAAACAAATAATTAGCAATAAAATAATATTGCAACTATAAATTGAGATGTAAGCTATCCTATCTTTTAAGTTCGATCAAACTGCACACGGTAAAATTTTATTAAAATCAGTTAAGTAGTTTAGAAGTCCATCGCGGACAAACACCGTGACACTACTTTATAATATTAAATCAAATCAAATCAAATCATAATCAGATTAAGATTGTATTTTTTTTATTTAAATAATTTTCCACGTTTAAAACTTATTCCAGATCCTGTATTTAAGCAAGTATACTTTTCCGCTGTATGTCTTGTGTTCATGTGTTTTCCAAAGATTCTTTGATATACGACAAAAACATTTTGCATTAATTTGACTATCTCAAATTAAAAGTGCTTTGAGAACAGGCAATTATTTAGTTACGGCTACTTAACTCTGGATTTGCAAATTAATTAATTGTACGAGGCAAACGTACCGAACTGTAACATTTAATTACATTATATGTAATTATTACCCACAAAAGCTTACAGTAAGTAAACAAACTCTTTGAATCAAATTAAATAATATTTATTTGTTCTATTTATCAGTGTAAAGATAAAAAATTTAATTATTTTAATGCATAAAGTAGTTTGAACAATGTCCTATGTAAATATATTTCTTACTAGTTTATACTATGAATTAATTTGTAAACGACTTTGCGTTTGAATTATTTCTTTATTTTTTTATTCTTCGCCACGTCGTAATATATTTATGTATGTCAGCGCGGAATGTACATGATATTAAGAATGTACCTACACATTATTGTTCTAATAACTCTATATCGTAATTTATTAATATTAAACCAAACACTTTATCATTTAATAATAGGTTACGTTTACTAACAGTTTTAATAAATAACAATGATTTTAATAAATGTAGTGCAAATAGAACTATAAATGATATAAACAGTATTTTACATAATACCTACTTCGTTTGTATTTAATTAATGAGAATTCTTCGCATGGTAATTTGACTTATTCATTTACAGTTTAATTTCGCAACAATTAAGAAAAGTTTTCAATTTTGTTATATACATTTTTTCTTAAGCAACACGATTGATCGATTCTATTTTTAAATTATGAACATTTATAACAATGAAACTGTCTTTGGCTTATATCATTGTTCATCTTTCATCAATTTGTTTTAAATCTAAGTCATTTTAAAACTGAGTAACGTGTTCGCAATTTATATTGGAGACGGCGCACTAAGTCGTCGGTGAGCCGAATGGCCGGCGTCAGCGTCACTGATAGATTCGGAGATTTATTGGGCTCGTCACACGCTAAAAGGTTCGAGTCGCCGTACGATTAGTTCATGTATAATTAGTGGCCACGCGACCACCGGCGGGCGACGGTACCGACCTCTGCGGTTCTCGGTCACTTTCTATGTTCCACGTTTAATTTTTAAATATCGAATACAATATTTGAATTGAGAAGTCATAAATAAATTTTTTTGTTTATTCTAATTTACTTTTTTTTAATACGCACAATACTTTTTTTATTGTCATCGTCATATCATTAATACGGCAAAATTAAATGGACATAAAATGTTGAGTTGCATTTTGTGAATATTATATTTTATTTTTAGGATTAGTTGTTTATTTCAATCATTGAACATTGAACTACTTTTGAAGTAATGGTTACTCTTTTATTTAGTCAAATCCAGGTGTAATTTGAAGACTTACTTATGAATAGTAAAATTACTTTAGATCAACCTGAAGTTTAATAATTTTAATCTAATATGAAATAATAATACTTGATAATTGAAGGTTTATATTTGAATGGTAAAATATTGAGTCTTATAACTAAATATCGAGCGATACAATATTTTATAAATATGCAAATCTTATACGCCTAGTACTTGACTATAATCGACTAAAGCATTTAGAAATAATTATATAATCATCGAATCTATTCACAACCGAGTAATAAAGTAGATATATAAAATTTAAATAATATTATATTACCACTTTACTGTTGTTCCAAAGGACTAAGGACTAAGATTTGATTTTCAATTTTATTCATCGCGGTTACTCATAGATGTAATGGGTACATACGGCATTTGTATTTTATTCCAATCATCTTAGTCACGATGATTTAATTCTAATTGAAGTAATGTTAGTAGTAAAGTAGTACTCGTACTACTATAGTTCTATGTATAGTAGTACTCTGCTACTATGTATGTGTAATAAAAAATAAAACCTATGATTAGGCTTAGCTAACAAAAGTATGTTTTATAAATATAAAAACTTAAATTGCAATTTTGACAAAGTTAGATTTAACATATCCTTGTTAAATCTAACATATCCTTGCGTGACAAAACCCCTTTTAATAATGCAGATTAAAAAAAAAACATATCCTTGATATTCATACAAATTTGTCTGACACAACAGGCTCTAAACAATTGACTTATAACATTGTGCAGTAAATTATAAAGCATATTATATCTAAAAGCTCAACAGTTTTATACAAACGTTATTATAAAAACCCAATGGTACACTTACACAAATTAGTCACGTCAGGCGAATGTACACCTGCCTATAACGAAAGAAAGTTGTACGTAATAATATTTTAGCCCTTTTCAACAACATTCGCATCATCCCATCGCTAAGTTAACGAACGCGGTAGTAATCTTACAAACCAGTATTTTATTAATATCCGGTTCGAATACGAATTTTTGACCGGAGATAGAGTGTATTCTCTTCTATTATATATTATTTAAATATGTATGAATCATTATTAAGGTATAACATTTAAGTTTTAATGTATAATTATACTTTAGTATAATTAATATTACCTAACTTATTTTACAACGAATACCGCACTTTTTTGTAACGCCAACGGTGGTAGAATATCACTAGGTATGTATATTCGTTGTATCAAAGTTTCAATAAATTAATAAATTAATAAAACGGGTTTTTATATTATTTCTGTTGATATTAGTTCACAGTACATCAATGTCACCAGTTCAAAGAAATCAATGTTAAATTACAATAAGAAATTATCAAATTAGTTCCATCATAACTAAAAACCGGCTGACGACCACAAAGGATCGTTGGCATTGTTCACAGATTTTAAAAATCGTCCATAATTAAATGGAATTCAGTTTTTATTGGGGGGACATTTCGCAATGATATAAATTCCTGCATCGAAACCACAGTTAGGGTATGGAAAAAGGAGCAATTTGCCACCCTGGTCGGAATGACTGTTCAATATTGAAAGGGCGGACCGCGAATGAAATATTAAAGCGAGATCAATAATAATATTGTAGTTACGACCTTCTCGGGGTTATTAATATTTAGTTCGGTCAGTGCGAGGCGCAGGTTCGTCGAGTCGGCAAAAAGCGGTCAGAGGTAAAAGATTCCGCGAAGAATGCGTATACCCAATTCTGGTTTCGTGTGGAACCAGTGTATCGATGTATACGACGAAATCACTTCATTCAATCTCCCGGTAGTGTGCAATGTGTTGAATTAATTAATGTTTTGATTCGTATGCGTCACGATTGTTCTCTAATTGTATTAGCGTAGATTTATTCATTAGATTTCTTTTACGTCGTGTTTCGTGTTATTAACTATTTGTACTGTAATATTTTAAATTGAAATTACTTAAGTTTTGTAGAATTCGATGTTTGGATATATGAACCCAATGCTGTGAAAAAATACAATTTTATGATAAAAAGTGAAATATGCGTTGAAAAATACATAAATAAAAATAGTTATAGTACAATTTCCATTTGCATGTCACGATGCTTTCCCTGATCCATAATTACTTAGAAATAATGGTCTACTAATAATAATATCTAATAATGTAACGGGCTTAAAATATTTAACCCATTATATATTTTTGTAAATTTTAATGTACCTTGGTAATTTAGTTTACCAGGTCCGATACAAGCTTAACTTACCATTTTAAGTGTTTTTCATTTAAATCAGCTATATATTATGTTGTGGAACAATGTCTGTTGGGTCAACTATTAAATATGTAAAAAATGTAATTCAAGTAAAAAGTGATAGTGTTACTGAAGCAAAACGACGCCGAACTAATACAATAATAATTGTATATTAATATAATTTTAATTGCGATAGCTGTTCTACAGCCAAGTGAAAGTACAGTCGCCTTTTTATCATGATAATTGCCTCCTTCTAGGTTTTACACGCATTATTAATATTTCTTGTGCACCCACATATATTCGTTTGCTGGGTAATGACCAGGCAGTAACTATATGTCCATACACTTACCATGTAATGCTATACAAAGGCCAATATATAAGGCACAAGCGCAAATAGAATAAAAGTAAAAAACTTTTTAAAAACAGTTCCGGAGTGTAAGTTCACAAGCTTTTATTTAAATACCCTAAAAAGAATAACATAAATTTTCTTTAAAAACTTTTACTATCAACATATAATGTCATTACACAACTTACATGATATAAAATCGTGTTGCGAGACTTAAGTACCTACTCGTATTTACTAAATTTAAAAAATTAACGTCAATACACATGTAACTCTCAATGTTGTATATGTAATACATTAAAAGTTGAATAAAAGCCTTTAAAAAAGTAGAAACGTCTGTTTTTTAAATCTGTGCGTACTGTCTGTGAGATTGTAATAACTACATTTTGAGTTACCAATCGATTATCGTAAAACTTTGTACACTTATTCCTAAGGTATTAAAAAGGACATGGGATACTTTTTCTTAAAAATGAATATTATAAAAAAATGTAATGATCTTTGATATTTATTTAACGCTTCAACCCGAGCGAAGCCGCGTAATAAAGCTAGTGTAATAATAAAATAAATATACTTTACTTGTTCTATGCAAAATTGTTAAATACTTTAATCTGAAACAGAAATTTATGTTTAAATAATTAGGAGTAAATCAAAATATCCGCAAAATTTATATTACAAACAAAAAATGTGAAATATCTGTTTGTATCATATTAATTTTTTGTTATATCAATACACGCGTGCGTCCATTTTCCTAAGAAACCTTCCTTACACAGCTACGTAGGTACATGAGCAATATAATAACTTCTTTATAAAACAAGGGATAATTATATTGTGTATAATAAATTACCATTAATTTTTTCCAATATCCATCGATTACCTCAAATAGCTAGAACGAGCCATCGTAATGAAGTGAGGACCTAATGATCATTGCGGCCCGCAAAAACAAATAAGGCCGATAAAAAGTTAAATCAAGGAAGACAGAACTATGAACTGGCCCTAGATAGAGGAGGGGAAAAAGGTTTAGACGCACTGGCTTCTCCACAAACGAAGAGGCGTCTCACTGATAGAGAACATGTACGAAATACTAAAGCTAATGAATGCTAAAATATGGATCTTTGTTATATAATTTATAAAAATATAAAAAAAAACGCTAAATCCGTACCAGGTGCGAGTAGACCGAGGAATTTGTTGGTTGTTTCAATTAAAAATATATATCACATTGTATAAATGCTTTTACTTCTTTCAATCCGTTTATTGATTTTTTAATTTTTTTTTTATTCAATGTCCCTTTTACGAGATGAGTAAATACTGTATGAAAGCGAATCGCTAGAAAAACAAGACTTGCCGCTAGTTTCTCAAAGGTTATAAAATTAAAAAAAATATAGAATTAAAATTAATTACTTAAAATCAAAGTCTTATTGAACTAACACACATGTTAACTTAGAAGTTCTGTCAAAACAGTTAGAGTTTTAGAAAAGTCGATTAAAGAATAAATCAAAAAACACGTATTTGGCATACAATTCGGAAGTTATTTGATAGCTCTGTTTAGCTGATCAATTATTTAAATCAAATGAGATAGTCATGCAACCAACACATTGACATTTGACAATATGTAGATTATGCACTTTATTAGTTAATTTTTTCGTCAATCAGCCTCTTAGAAACTGACGGCACTGCTATGGTATTTAAAATTGGACATGATATCTTATCTTTTTGTGTAGGGCGCACGCAAGATCCTACATTCATGTCGCAGCGTGCGACTAATTATGCGTTGGATGATCGAAGGTCGGTTTTTGTGCGTCGGCGGCCAATCGCAGCGCATGCGCCCTCGTTCCTCGTAGAATTGACTTTTTAATACCACATAGCTTAAATTGCATTTTTGTCACCATCGAGTCAACGAGCTCAGTCGTAGCTCTGTTGTCTTTTTGCGTCATGATTACGTGTCTTCATTAGCCCTAATACCGCCCGCTTTGGTCAGACAAAGGCTCGATTATACTAATGCTATTGATTTAGATTCAATTACATGTGGCAAGGTGGTCCGACTTACATTATGTAAGACCGCACTCGAAACATTCTTCTCATTTTTGTGTCATAAAATTTCATTAGTAATTGTTGACTGTAATGTATTGCTTGCACGGAACACAAAAATGTTGTCGTGTAGATTGTAACGTATGTTTCGTACGCTCATATTTCGTGATTTTTTCTCCATATCACAATACTAAGGAACTCTTTTACTACCAACTAAGTATGGTTGGTAAAACCTTTTATATAAAAACACAAACAATGTACAGGGTACACAGAATTTATGTATTAGTGTATCTTATAGAAATATAAATAAATAAATTTTGTTAGCTTTATTATAATAAACGTCAGAAAATTTTACTTATGCTTATTTTTTTAAAACTACTGCAACTTTATGTTTAATATCTAATCATAGTGGTGTGTTTGTTTTGACGATGTATATAAGGCTCTATTTTTAATATACAACTCAGATTATTTACATATATGATTTATCAATTCTATATAATCTGTCTGTTTATTTATTTCCCTTCTATACTTATTTTACACTAGATGAACCAGCAAACGTTGTTTTGCAATATAAATCATTTAAGAACTATTTTTACAACCGGTTATAGTGTGTTAACCTTAAAAGCTAGACATATGCTATCGAAGACTTCTATTTAGATCTTTGTAATACATGATTTTTAAGTAACTTTCACCGTTTCCTTAGCACACGCAAGAAAATCTCTCAATTTTTCCGTTTTCGCAATATTCTTTATTGCTGCTCCTCTCCTATTCATCTTACCGTAACGTTATATAGCCTATAGTTTTCCTCGATAAATGGACTATCTTACACTAAAATAATTTTTCAAATCGGTCCAGTTCAAACAAACAAACTCTTCAGCTTTATTAGTATAGATTTATTTAACCTCTCGAAAACCGTTATCTGCATATGTAAGCTTAACTCTTAAAGAATGCTGTTTAGGTTTATTCAGTCGATTGTGTCACTATTTACTATTTTAAACGGTTTCAAGCATTTACTTCTACCAAATAAAAAAGGATCAATTAAATGTGAGCAAATATAACAGAAGTGGGTAATCGATGATGAAGTCTATTAGACGTTCATTTTGACCAAGAACCCGTCGGTACTGACCCTGATGTAACAAACGGTATTACCACCAGCTTGCTCATCTGGTTCCATACGTCGTGTTTTACCATAAAAAGCGACAAGCTTGTTTCTAACGTAAGTATAACTTGTTCGTTTTAACATTATTTTAATCTAGTACTTCTAGTCGGTGCACAGAGTCTAGTTCCGCGCAGTTATCTGCCAGTCTGGCACGCTGATTGCCGGCTTTGCTTAATTAAATAAACTGCTTCTTGGTAACGCCGAGGGCGTGGCCGCATTCGGCAGTTGGCGAACATTACAAAATGGCTGCCGGTGTTTTGGTTCTTAGTAAGGGGTACTATAAAGCAAAACATTGTTAGCAAAATGGAATATTATGTTATGTCTCTGATTCAATGTTTTTCTAAATTAACTGTATTTGGAATTAATTTTTCAAAGGTTGCGAAGTTATGAAGTATTTTGAATAAATATCATGTATATTAAAATCCATGTTTGTTTAGAGGCTCGCAAACTACTTATGCTGTGCATTAAAAAAAGTAAAAAAATCAAGTACGGACTCATCTTGAAAGTAAAAAAAAATATTATAGGGTTCTCTCAAACTCCACTAGCGCCATGTGTTCAGAGCTTTGCGCTATCTTCCCCATTTTAAGCACCACGACAATCTCTAAGTATCGAAACAAGCAAAAATAAGAAGCGAGGTTGGTAGATACACCCGTATTAAGTCAAGCGTTTAAAATCATTTACACTTAACACGAGTTCAAGCAATAAGTTAATAAGTGGCTTCTATTATAAATTACATAAAGCCTTTATATTAACAAAACCGCTAGTCAACGTTAGCTTAGTTTTACGCGAAACATACAGTTAGGCTAGTGTGTCTATACCCTACCGACCAATGTAGACTAAAAGGCCTCTACCCACTAGGCATAGCTGTAATAGCCCTGCGAGAAGTATGCAGAAAACTAGCCACCGGGTATCATTAAACAAATTAACTTTACCGTACAATTTATCTGTCCCACTGTACTTATAAATAAATACCAGATTACCTACATGCGAATTCACGTCACATGACTTGCAACGCATTAATACTAACACGATAAAGCCGTCAATTTCTGTGTCTGTTTATTGAAAATTAAATGTATGACAGAACAGACAATTTCATAATGTTTGCCGGACACTGAACGCCAATTAATACATTTGAGTGTGAGTGTGTGTGTCGGTATGTATTATGAATATGTGTGTGCAGGAGTCGTTGTTCAAAACATGTTTCCACAAAGTAGCGCAGTATTTATAATCAAAACTTATAGTGCAATAATTCAAACCCTTACATATAATAACAGTAAATTAATGTTAGATATAATGACCACGAATACGACTACGACGATAACAACATTGACTACCATGACGACAACGACAATAGGTAATGTCGACAACGACGATAACAACATTGACTACCATGACGACAACGACAATAATGTCGACAACGACGATAACAACATTGACTACCATGACGACAACGACAATAATGCCGACACCGACGATAACAAAATTGATTACCATGACGACAACGACAATAATGTCAAAGACGACGTTAACAACAATGACGATAATGACAGAAATAACGATGACGAGTATCTATTATCTAGATTAAACGAAATAGCCATACAAAAGTTATTTCTATTACTTGTATTCAACACGACAGTACTAACACAATCAGGTTATGTAGAATGTGTAAATAACCGCATATAAATAAAAATCGTTCCGAGCAATAAAACATGACATCACATTATAGTTGATGAAGATATACTTTGTATGTCAGCGCAGTACACAATATAATAATCCTATTCAGTGTTGCTGGTCGCGTGGTTAGGCTGGCTCGGTTAAGTGTTGGTATAAGTATTAGACGATCGCAAGTTAAAATCTTTAAATGATTATCAGATCATCGGAAATAGATAATGTTTACAAATTACCATTAGATATTTTTAAAGGTTCTTTATATATTTTGCTTTATTTTAAAAGCATTTTAATATCTATTAGACTCATCGGGTTGGATAGCTTGGATTGAAAACATGTAAATTTGATCATCGTCATCATTTTCTCATGATTTACGTAATCTTTACTTAGCTAAAATTATTAATATAATTAATAATTAAAATTATATTTATAAAATTATATAAAGATTTAGATGACATCAAATTAAAATGTAGGACCAGTCAAACAAATTTAAAGGAAAGTCCAATTTGTTTCACTTCTATAATGTCACGTATGATGCAGATAAGTCCATTAATATTTTACTAATTAGGAACTAAAAGCGCTGTGGTTTGATTTACACCGTCCCAGTACACGTACCGCTACCACTAAGACATAAAAACCTCTATGACCATAATATTACGCTAATAATGTAAATTGAAGTGCTCATAGCCCGACTCGCGTCGACCCTATGCGGTCGACCGTTTGCCGCTAACTCCTCCACCAATCCACACTGAAGCAGAGTAGTGGAGTATGCTCTAGGCCTTCTCAGTGATGAGGAGAGACCCGTGCTCAGTAGTAGACCATTAATAGGTTGAAGGCAATATAAATTGAAAGTATGGTAAAATTAATAATAAAAAGTCATTACCCCTCTCGTTTGGACATGTTATAACAATATTTTTCTTACTTTATAGGTACTGATAACAAAATTATGATCTGTCTACTTCGATAACAAAAAACAATGATCGCTACCGTTTATACCTTGCGCCGACCACTCAACCTCAGTCTTCAGTCGAAGCGGCCGCGGAAACAAGTAATTTCCTTCTCCATTATAATTGATTGGTGTAATTGCGAGCGGATTCTTTCGCGAAGGCGAGTTGGTCGTACGTATTGAATGTGATTACTTCGGAACAAGTTTCTGTCTAGGTCCTTACTTAGGTTCATGATGTTTGCTATTAAAATGCCGTATTCGCTGTCGGTCAAAGGTTATTATCATTATGACATCGTGAGCAAAGACTTTATTCTATTATGTTAAGGCATATTAAGATGGCACGGCATGTGTAGGTATTAAGTGATGACTAAGTTAACTAACTACAAATGTGATCGGCAACGGCATGAGTAATAGTTAGAAGCAAAATTTCTCAAGCGTTACCGTGCTTAGAAGTGCATGCAAGGCTATTTAGATATCAACCGTTCATATTGCCTTCAGGTGAAAAAAAGTGCCCAAATATTGGTTTGGTCACTACGCCCTCATCAATTCACAATGAGGCAACTTCATAGAATGTTCTAGGCCTTCTTAATCAAGAAAAGAGTTTAGTGACCTCTAGCGGGGTTGAATCATACTACCTACGCTTTGGAACTTACTAATAATTATTATTTCTTAGAATATGATATCGCAACTTTAGTTTAGAATAATTTGTGTTGTTTGATTATCTTTTATAACAAATTAGCACCGCTCTGACGGCATTTTTATAATTCCTCAATACGATTGTTCAAGGTTCTTGTTGATTAAATTACTTTAATTCGTACTAATTGATAGCGGCTCGGAATTCGCTAGACTTGGCCACAGCGCGGTCGGAATTCTTCTGCCGGATCCGCAGCTATTCGTCTGGATCGAAATCATTCGAAAGCCTACATTTCTTCGAGAAACGTTTAAAATTGTTCAGTAGAAACTTTATTTAGTTAATATCTATTTTAAAGAGAAAATTGCTCGTAGCTCAATGATTCGAAGAACTTAATTGCAGAAGCATTACCGAGTTTCAAAGTAACGTGTATTTTTTTCATGTCCCTCGTGTTTGAAATGACTTAATATATTCTGTTTACGTTTTCTAAATACAATTAGATTATACTTAAGACATTCGATTCATTCCTAAGTTTAAATCGAATCAAATCAAATGAGACTGTTTTTCGAAGTTGGTTTTTGCAAACACTTTTTGGTATTTAAACTACGGTGTCGAAAGTTAATTTAACCGCGGCATTTAATCTCTCCTGCTCCTTGATTTATTTTGATTTAATTTGAACCTTTACGATGAACTGACACATCGGGACCGTTTTAAATGGTCACTATTAAACGACTGAGATGAATTTCGATAATATTTTACCAACCGAATGTCATTAAATTATATTAATGGTAAATAATCGCGAATTACTAGTACAATAACTTCATTGATTCATTGAGTAGGTTAATTTAATTTTTTTAATAAAAACGAGACATTATTTTAATACACGCAAAGATAGCTCTCAACCCATTAATAACCAACTACTGAATACGTCTTTCCTCATCACTGAGGAGGTCTAGAGCATACTCCACCACGCTGCTAGACTGCGGATTGATGGAGGGGTTATTAGCCAACCCAAGTATTGATAGTTTTTAAGTAATATGGACTGGAGTTTAACTTAAAGTTGTAAAACATAAAAATGATGAAATAAAGCAAGTTAATCTACTCATTAATCGCTCTCACGTCTCTGGTGAGGCACGCGGTAGACCGGCTCTACATCTTGAGCTAGTTAAGTTACATAGTATCTTATCTATTTAATTAAAATATATTTTGTATCTAACGTGGACATTTTTCAATATATCTGCAAAATGATAGATTATTATTACAGATAGAGTCTTAGTCTTAGAATAGTACTTTATGTTAATAAAAAAATAGAAAAAACGAATATTAAAATAATATTGTTAAATAATATTTATTTGGTGTCATCAGAAATTAATTTATGTATAGATATTGAAGAAAAAAATAAAAGTAAAAAGAGAAATAACATTTTCTTATTATGACATCAGTCAATGAAGTTATAAGGATTTGAGAATAGTATTATTTAAGCGTTCAACTTACTGTCTGTTATTGCTAGTTAACTACTTAACATGCTAGTAACTACTTAGTATGCGAGTTAACTACTTAGCTTGCTACTTAACGACTTAGTAAACTAGTTAACTACTTAGCAATGGATCTTAGATTAAATTTAGTAATGTAAAAAATGTTATCATTGTTTAACATGTCTTTTATTTTAACGCGAAAACTTTCATAAAAGAGTATTACGTGATAAGCTTTTGATGTCGCCAATCAAATTAATATATCTCGTAGATTTACAATCCGATCACAAAGTATTATATATATTCTAGAAATAAATAATTACGCGTATTTGTTAGTGGAGTTACTTCATCTAGTGCTATCATCAGGTGGAAATAAGAGGTCAAAAATGACATTAAAATTCACTTAGAGCAACCCAAAAAAGTAGTAAGTTTAATTTCTCTTAAATTATACTTAATGCGTACGAAAAACGTTTTCATACAAATAAATTGCGATGGGATCGCGATATTACGCGATATGAAAGTTTATTTTATAAGTTTCTTTGAAGAATTATCGTCCGGAATTGAAGATTTCAAGGATACCTTCACTCTAAATAATCGGCTTAACAGACCATAAAAGCATTAATTGAAAACGGTCAAAACAGAAACCCTTCTGAATTATAATAATTCACTGACTGACAAATCCCGTCCGCAAATAATTTTTACAGAACAATTTCGACTTTATCGCGAACGTAATACAGCTCAAGTGTTGAACCATTAGGCCGCCCATGCACAATCCAGATTTAAAGATACGCCTGTCAACCGATTGTTAATCGCTTTATCGATTTGAGGTAAGCGCGTATTCCATAAACATCGGAGCTGTACGCACTAATCGCGTAATCGCCTGTTATTGCCTTAAACAGAAAGTTGCGCCGCTTATAAATAACTTTAACGTTAAGTCTGTACGTTGTTGTGTGTATGTTTTAGTTTCAACACTTTACTAAGTTAATAAATTTACTTGAAGAGCTCATAGCCCGGTGGCTCATGTCGATCCTAAACAATCGATAGATTTAAGCAACGGCGGTCGGTACCTGGATAGGTGACTGCTAGTGGCAGAAAATTTTTGAACGTTTCCGTGCTTCGGAGGACACGTTAAGCCTCGGTCGGTTGTTTTAATAGATAACAGTCGTCAAGCTATGTCGAAGGCTATCGGGCGGTCTCCAATCCGCTCTGTAGTAGCGTGGTGG
>DWJN01002409.1:0-15334 GCA_018248895.1 Carystus phorcus | reverse complement strand
GAGCACGGGTCTCTCCTCAACACTGAGGAGGTCTAGAGCATACTCCACCACGCTGCTCCAGTGCGGATTGGTGGAGGAGTTAGTGGCCAATCCAAGTGTCGGAAGTTTTCAAACCGCCCGAAGGCCTCCGACATGGCTTGACGACTGCTATGTTTATAGCAAACGGGACCGACGGCTTAACGTGCCCTCCGAAGCACGGAAACGCTCAAGAAATTTTTGCCACTAGCGGCCACCCATCCAGGTACCGACCGCGCCCGCAGTTGCTTAACTCTGTCGATCGCATAGGATCGAAGCGAGCCGCCGGGCTATGAGCCCTTCGTTATTTCTATTTAATTTAATATAATTATAGAGAATCATGACTTCGTTGGTTATGATCCAAATTTTATTATCCATGTTTTATTTTGTAGGCAATCTCCCCAAGTAAGTCCCACTCAAACATGGTGACAAACTGATGTGAGTTCTAAAAATGTAGTGACACTCCATAATGGATAAGTAACATAATACAACATGATCACGTTTAAGGATAATATATTTATTGTTAGAAATTTAATCTGTTTAAAACGAATCCATTATTAACCACAACGTATTATCTGATGGAGATAATAATATCTTAAAAACAAAATATGGCTCACTACAACTGATAAGAATAACTAAACCGTATTTAAAAAAAAAGGTATTTGTGGAAACTATTTCAAATGAAGCGTATATTCAGTAGCTAAAGAGGATAAAATGTAGAGAGCAATACATCTACGTACCTTAACCACCCTTTTCTGTTCTTTTTACACCCTGTTAAATAACTACTCAAAAACTTAACAGTTGTATACAACTTTTTAGATTGCTTGATATCATCACTGAATGCACAGATTTAAAGGAAATAATACAATCTGAGGTAAGCAGCACTGAAATGATAACAAAAATAAAATTTCTGCTCGTTGAATTTTCAAAGGAATAAAGTCGTTCTAACAATAAAGTCTTTGAGCCGGCAATTGTCTGAACAGAATACAATTGTCATGTGAGTGACATAAAGCTATCGTAGGTTAGCGCCGCTTATGTATTGAAATATGATTGAAACCAATAGTTGTGCGATAGCGGTCCCTCGTTAGATGACGTGTAGTGGCAATTTAAAATAAAACTTATCGTTATCGTGTGCCATTCTTATCAACAATTATCTCTTTTATTAATATGGAAATAGCAAACAAGGCTGTTATTCATTTGAAGTGTAGCACATGGGTGGGCATCTCTAATTAATCTTAAATGTTATAGCAGTTTATAAATGTACTTTACGGAGGTATTACTCGCATTTCTAATAAATAATTTTATAGTCATACAACTCCCAACTACGAAAAATTACACTATCAAAGATCTAATCTTTTCCAAGTTCGATGAAGATATTTGACTGAATTGTCCTGATATTTCTTTATTAATAATTGTATACTTTTACAAATATATACATATGTATACTAAATAAAAGAAAATGTAGTCCAATTTGCAATGAGCTTTCCTACTTAGTCAAAAGTCCGCATTAGATTTATATTACAATTATATAATTCATAGATATTTATCTCATCATTCGAATTTCCGCTTTGCTGCGAATCGAATCTATATCTCTTGAGTGACGATTCGGTATTACTGTTGCCCCACATTCGTCTTTTTCGCCTCGAATTTATTATAATTCATATAATATCTACTATAGTGATATCCTTAACGCTGAGTAACATCTAGGTATGTACCTATTGTATAATATACCTATAAAATAAGCTAAAGAACCAAAACCCCCGGAGAGAAAGGCTCTCTCTGTCTTTAACCGGCTACAATGGTGTTCTAAGAAACTATACAGATTAGCACCCACCTGTTCTCCGACGCAACACACAATGAGTAAGATTTTCGACGAATTCGCTTCAATTCGCAGTATTCATGTAAATATCGCTTTTCCCGTTCCATCTAACTAGGTATTTATAAATAGTTTCCTAAGAAATGAAATATATACAAAGATGGATTCGCATCAAGAATTCTATTAAGGAGATATTGTTATGAAGCAACGATACTCTTTGTTTATTTTGTTTCTATTAATTATATAAGTTAATACTTTATAGTGAAGAATATATAAAGTATTCATTTATATAACTAAAGGAAATACTTTTTAGCTTTTGTTAGTATATTACGACAATTTTTTTAAGTAATTAATAAATTAAAAGTAAAAAACTTTTTAAAAACAAGCTTTTATTTAAAAGCCCTAAAAATCATCTAAAAGCATGGTGGAGTATGTTCTAGACCTCCTCAGTGACAAGAAGAAACCCATTATTATTTGCCACGATGTAATTTATTACTAGTCCATATAGTGTGTAGGGTAGTGAGACTGCTTCGTACATAATTAACATTTCACATCAGTGAGTGTTTATTTATTGAATATTCATCATGAATTCATTCATTTTCGTGTCCTAATATATATCGCAGTCCATATACAACTGAACTTAAAACAACAAAAAGTAATAACAGTCCAGAAAAATACACAGGTTACAAGTGTGAAGGAATGAAAACTGCAGAAAGCTAACCAACGCAATGAAAAGACCTACACAAAACGATAGGAAAACAGACCGCTGCATACCAACCATTAGTCTAATTAACTTGGTCAAGTACTGCCGGGTTTGAGATTTAAACTAAACAACTTCCGTCCCATCAGAATACTCGCCCAGTTTTCTCTAAATGGACGGAACAAATGCTGTTGCTTCTTTAGTTATTTAACAAGTTTAATAACAAAGGTTTGAATTCAAGAAAGAATGAGCCCCTTACACCTTCATTTACAAAAAAGAAGGTTTTGATCGTGTAGCCTACGTTTTATCCCTTTGAAAAAATCGGGTTAATAGGTTTTATTTGCTTTTTCTTTTTGCTACCCTTGTTGAAAGGTTAACCTAACTTAGTGTACTCGGAACATTTATCGTTATAGCTGCTCTCAGAGATAAAAGAGACGACACGGCTCTAAAATAACACGGAACTCAAAGAATTAGCAAGTAAAAGTGACTTTATTATCTTACATTTAGCATTGCAAAGAACCTTTATTTAGCATATTTTAACAATATATCTGAACATATTGCTATGTGGATTGAGTCTAAGATTTTAATGTATAAATTAAAGAAAAGACCTGTCAATTACTTTGTGACGGGCATCACGTCACTTAAGCTGAAGACCTGAGTTTTGTAGATCTTAAAAGCCTGCATATCCACTATCTGAAGGAGACAAAATGTATTGAGGAAAAGCTAAATTAATATTTGTGATAAGATGACACCTAACATACGAAGTTCAAATACTTCGAGCTATAATTTATCTATACTCGGATATAAAAGTTACGTCATCCGAAATCACCTGAATATCGTAAGGTATTTTTATTAGTAAATGTGTCAAATATTTAAAAAAATCCTAGCCTGGTGATAATAAGGCCTGATTCCACTTCCAAACGATAGTTCGTTTTCAAAGTTAAAATAATAAGTTTGTACACACCACCAAGTTTTAAATAGAGCTCTTCATATACTCTTATAAAATTCCCTTATAAAGCACTCGGTTGATACTATTTCTTACACAAGCATTTACTCGTATAATAACTTCTATTGCCATATAATATGAGTGTAAGACTATTCCGATTACAATGATTCAAATACTTAAAATATAAACTTTTCTATATGTCAATATTACGTATGTTAAAGAACAATCTTGTGATATTAATTTTTTGCGTATAATGGCAACAGATGCTTTAACATATTCATCATAAAATGTCTTCCATTCTTTATTATTCGCCAAGCCCCGCTACGATTACTTAAACCAAACATATTCGAAATATATGTTGCGATCTTTTGATTTGTATTCTGATAGAAATTCGCCATTTATGAATTCCATTTCACTGTATCATAATTTATCGAAGAAACGAGATACGTATCATCGTTTTTAAGGCTGATATGTTTAAATTTGTTGTAGCCAACTGTAGGTGTTGCTAGGGAATATAGGCTGAATATTGTAATGCACCTACAATCCTATTTCAGTCACGTTTCACAAATGTATTGTGTGTAAGGGCAGGAGAAAAGCCTTAACCGTTAAAGACATTTAACCTTATACTTTCTAAATCGGGTGTGCTTTAAGCAACTTCCTTTACGGCATATTAGAAAACATTTGTTAATTTGGTTTTCCAAAACATTTTATTTCACGAAGTTAACCAACCTTATTCTGGTCTAAGTTACGTTGAATCCGAAAGCGTAATTGGATTTAACTTAGTTTCTCTCATACTCAAGGCTGACTACGTATATGTATGTAATACCTTGAGCTAAAAGTTTGCTGAAATATGCCAAAACTTTTATCCTTATTTACATATAAATTAAAAAATATTTTTATATCACAACTATCTTTATTTTTACTGTAACAGCATTAGTAAAACAAGAAATAAACGTTGTTAATTTAATTCTAGCACCACAACATATCATATAATGAATTTAAAAGAAGCTTAGTATCTATATAAAATATTAATTGATTATAATGTTCTACGATCAATAACAGTATGTACCAAAATGTCTATTTACCGATATCTTATAAGCAAGCAGTTGTTATAAAGACAACAAAACGTTCCACTATCGAAATTACTTGTTACATTATTTTGATGAATCAAGCAATATCGTTTCGATATTAATATGATACATGATGTAGGTGCTCTGTTGCTTGATCATATTTTTCTACAGTTCAGCTGTATTAAGTTTTATGCAGGGAGTAGAAGCCGTTCAATAATACCGGTATTTTACGGATATTATACCGGTACAACAAAGGTACCTAAACCGTTACCTTTAAAAAATGACAACTTTTATTTTATCGGTTAAAAATTTCGGTGCCGAATAAACACCTCGCACTCAAAAGGGACTACCTGCTGATAGGTAAATAGGAAAATAGGAAATTACGAGCTACGTGAATGGGAGTGGGATATATAGACAGTTAATTTCATAAGTGTTAGATACCGAACCTATTAAGAAAATACGTCGACATGCGATCTTTCAAAGTTTGAAACTAAAACTTATTAAGGTAGCCGTCGGCTCCGAGTACAGGCGTACTAAAGTAATCTTGAGCTTTATACCGGTAGTATAACGATACCGAAATAGAAAAATAAAGGAACCGAAATATTTCGGTAAAAATGGACGTAACCCTTATTGAAAGGTACCTTTATTTTCCGGTTATTAAATTGCTGGTATGCATAAATAAGGATTTTCAATGCAGTAAAAGCAGAGCAAAGCGACTAACTATGTCTTATATATGAAAATTGCAGACAATGGCATGCCAGCGTTCCTCGGTCCCCAGTTTCATCAAAACGACTACGGCTACTAATTAATTCAATACAATTCATCTTTGAACCTTTCTAATAATGAATATTTGGTTTAACTACTATTCTTGTGAACGCCATAGAACTGTACCAAATGAATTCACTTTGATAATTAATTACGAGGATACTTCCGAATTCTTGCCTTCAAAAATTTTTAAGAATCGTCATAATGAATAGGAATTGTTACCTTCTTATTATATATAATTAATTAATGCAAATATAAGCTAAAAGACCGCCTGATTGGTATAATACAACAGTAAGTTACTACGTCATTAAGTTGCAGTACTTAATGCCTATTTATCAACTGATTTAAGTAGTACATAGTTTTCTACTTATTACCATAAATGTTTCATACGAGTCAAATGAAATTAATTCAAAACAAATCGTTTTACTCGAAGTTGGTTTTGACAAACACTTTTCACTGGTCAAAATACGTCATCGGTTCAACAAGGCCTACGTTGAGTGGTACTGAAAGAAGAAGTGGCAAGAAACTTCCCAAGAAGTTTTTATTTAACACAGTTACAGAAAGTACTTAGATAATACCATTTCTAACTTTACATATATCAAGCTCATGACCAACTCATATGATTGAGCTTTGTATTGTAGACCACCCCAATAAAACTGAAAAAGTTCATATTACCTACAAGACTGCTGAAAGAATAATACAAATGAATAAGCGTGACAAGATTATAATAAATATACATAGATTTAGTACATGCAGCCTATCCAATCTCATTTTATTGCTCTGTAACCTAATTATGTGAACGTTATAATCAGATCATAAATTTTACAAAGGTATAAACCATCTGAACACGTCAGCGTTCCCTTCCTTAATTACATTTTACCGTAATAAATCTTAAATCAACACATTTATAACCTGTATTCTTTGTTGCCTACAGACCTATGTATATAAGTATTTCTTTATTCAAGTACAAAAAAATACAATTTACGCAAGTAAACGTGGTCCGAATATTAGAATTGGCTTACATGAAAATATTGTGCAGGTGCAGTTTATGACGGTTGATTTACTCTGAAGCGATTTGAATTTATGGATTTTAATAAAAACATAAATATTCTATTTTTTTATAAAGAAATAGCTGACCTTGTATGCGATCTTGTGCAACATATTATGGTACACTTATATCATCTTCGTATATTAATGGTGTATACCAAGTTTCACTCTTATACAATTAACCGCTAAGAAATTCCTTTGGGAAAAAAATCTGGGCTTCAGAATCAGTTCATGCGATTCAGAAACTTATCTAATCAATATTAAAACACTTCTCTATATGGATTCTTTACAAATATCCTCCATTAACTTTCCAATTTAGACACATCTACAAGAATTAGGTTAAATTAAGTCTTTATCAAACGTTTTTATCTTTCATTTACGTCCATTATTTTCCTCCAATTAAGTTTTTAGTGAATAACAATAATGGATACATACACTAATATTCCGATTCATATCATCGAATACAAAAGTTTCACTTACAGTTGAACTCTGATTTTTGTGTAGTAAACTTGTCAATATGCGATCTGTGAAACTAAAATTAAAAAGTGTTTGCTCGAGACTTGGGCATACTTGTCGAAATTTAAGTGTTCACGGGCCAAGCTATTTGGCTCGCAAAGACATTCATTTGGCATACAAAATCATATATTTCATTATTTATCTTCACGTGTGGATTGTAGCCACCGCTACGATCGCTAAATATTACACAACGTATCAAGAAAACACAATAAGGTTCACGACACGGACAGATTATCTCGATTGGAATACAACTTTTCCCTCCATTACAGTTTGTGAGGTAGCCAATATTGACAAAATATCGTCACTTTCTCAGAAGTTGAAGCAAGAAAACAGCGTGACAATGACCAATTTCATCCAAGATATTGCCTTCTTTATTGGAGATTGTTCGAGTTGTGTTTCCGCATGTGATTCGGTGCCATTTTGCCAGACAAATTTTACTCACATGGCATCTATATATCGCTCAGAGTGCAATGAACTCTTTATTGAATGCAAATGGAACGAAGAACAGATTAATTGCTGTGAACATTTTAAACCCATACATACGGAATTCGGAATTTGTTTCTCAGTCAATAATTATTTACAAGGAAAATATCCTTTATATAACGTTGCATCTCATAACCGACGTACCCTCGGAACACTAGAAATTAGTGTAAGTGGGGATTACGAAGCATTTCTGCACTCTCGAGAGGACGTGCCATTTTGGAATATGGAATACGACCGCAGGATTATATTGCATCAAAGTTCATACGCCACTGTTATATATTCTATAACGGACATCGTGAATGAACCAGAAGTATATTTGACGGCTCCAGAAACTCGCCAATGCAGATTTCCATACGAGTTACCTACAGATTTTCTAGGTTTCAAACATTACAGTTATTCTGCTTGTATTATTCATTGTCGTATAAACGCTCAGCTTAAACTTTGCAATTGTACGAATCACTTATCACCGTTTGAGTACAAAAGCCGCTATTGTGACTTGGAGGGATTAAAGTGCCTGACGAAGCATTATGAAAAGCTGAGAAAATTGAAGGTACCTGGAGTAAATGTCACGGGTTTGAATTGTGCTTGCTTACCATCGTGTGTTGAGCTCGACTACAAAGTGGTATCTAAGAGATTTATATTGCAAAAAGAAAATAAAGGGGCTACGGTACAGTTTATTATAAGCGACCGACCATTCGAACGCGTTACTCGCCAAGTTGCCTTGACTACGTTAGATTTAGTTGTCGCAATGGGAAATTGTTTTGGGCTATGCTTTGGGGGATCAATCCTTTCTATAATGGAAGTTGTTTATTATTTGTGTTTAAAGAAATGGAAGTTTGTAAAATAAATATAATAAAGATTTTTAAATACCTTAATCAATGTTCTATTAGTTTGATTTTCGGATGTAGGAGACTTTGAAATTCAAATTTATTCTTTTATAGGTATAGTCAGATAAACACAGTATTAGATCAGGTATACATAAAATTCGCCTTATCCCTGTCATACATGAGCATACAATTTAAGTTATTTCATTAATTTAAAAACATAATGAGAAAAAAACTTAAATTAAATTCGATGTTTTTCTTTTAATTATTGCTAGTCAACGTTGACCAGCGGCATCTATTATAGCTTACCATTTTTGTGCCATTTAACAGCATGATAATGGCCAGCCATAATGTACATTAGGTTAGATGAGGTTAGCTATTTCACTTAACCAAGGAAATAAGTACTACCTGAAGATAGATTGTCATTTACAAAACCAAGACTTCATGGATTCGAAAAAAGTTCGGCAAAATTATATCTATTTCTTATTTAGCTGGCGAATCTCGCAGCTGAAGAATATATAGTTTATTTGCTTTTAGTTGAAACCAATACAAAGAAATCAGATATTTACATAAGCACTGTCGGTTTTAACTATCTGATATGACCTCTTAAAAAAGGTTCTAAGCCATTTAAGTATTTGACTCTTGTTTTTATTAGGGTATACAACAATAAAAAAGCTTAGCTTAAACACAAGAATTGAAGTCGATTATTGCAAAAAATAATTATTATAAAGAAAAGGGTACAAATAATTTTAGTTCAATGCGTACTCGTACGTAAAAACATAAACTTGTATATTCACAAATATTTAAACGTTACTTTCTTTTACTGACCGGAAAATTCCTGGTAATTTAAATTATATTGTCCACTTACACTAAATAGATGCTTAATGGATGTTTCGTGTAACCTCTGTTTTCAAATATTACTTCGCTCTTTTTGAATGTAATGTCATTATAATTTTCATTACGGAAACAATTCTAATAAATTGTATTTGTACTAAAAGGTTTTAATGCCGAATTTTGTTTCTGTAATAAAAGTGATGTAAACCAATTATGGTCGTTTTCTTCCGTAGCGTTCCGATGTATAGTACAAATTTTCTTATAATATAAACACTGTCTTTTGATGTTCTGTGGTAAATGTTTGATTACAATGTTAAACTCCAAGCTTTAAACTCACCTTTGTCATGCTTACTGTTATATATTTAGTAGTAAATATTCTGCAGCAAGATCTTTTAAATCCACGTTTTTAATGTTATTTATAATACATTAAAATATAAACATACATTGCTTTATAGCCCTTATAGATAAAAAGACAACTAAAAATACTCGCTAAAAATCTGTTTACAATTATATATTAATTTAGAACATAATTTTACTTACTTAGATTATTGAGTTCTGTTTTTTGGAACTTATAGAAGGCTATAGATCTTTCACATTACACTGATTCACATGCACAGTAGCAATCTTACAGCCTTCTGAGTCCAGCATTCAGCAGATCTTTGAGTGCTTGACGATTCGTTAGATAAAAATCAGTGCGAACCATCTTATTAATAAGTAGGTAGTAAGTGGAAAATCTTTTCGTTTGTAATTGCATACGGAATGAGTTAGGGGCGCAGCGAGCAGACGTTGTAAACTACATGTAGGTAACGCACGTTAAACGAATAACAAAAGGGTCATATGTGGTCAGAAGTGTACAATGCATGGATCACGCATAGTCCACATTTCTTTCAAGAATTAAATCCTTCAAATGTTGAAAATTCAACCGTAAGTGCAATGATTTAAAGTACATATTTCTGTGCAGTCTGCCACGAGTCTGCGTTACATGTGAGGACCTTTATAATGGCTTACGTGATCACACATTTCATGATTATGTTTCGCTGGTGGTATGAACGCATTATTACATTACAAACAACGAAGAACGCGAGAGCAAACATTTGACTAACCTGATACTTCCCGTACGGACTGTTCGCTAATAACAGGATCATCGCATTAATAGTGTTAAATCGAATTTAGAAATTCGAAATTTAGAAAATAGAACTTTAGGACTTTTGTACATGAAAGTAGTCATTTAACTGATTACAATAATTTCAAATCAGTTTGTTGAAAATTGTTGAGAACATTGAAGATATTTAATTAGACACTAAAGTAATTAATGTAGTTTTCCTAAATACCGAAACTAAATGAATAAATACTTACAAACGCAATTATTGTTCGTAAAACTTTTCATATTTGTGCAACAGAAATTAATTAAACTCATAAAACAAGTTTTCACCTTAAGTTTTACTTCAAAGGGTGTTAACATCATATTCACAAATGAATAGTTTAACTCTGTCTTGAGAAGTATGAATTAAAGTCAGAAAATATTGTATTTGGTCGCATATTTTATTCTATTTAAACATTCTTATTAGGGAGCGTTCATGTACGTAAGAGAATCCAAAAAAATGTTTTTTACTTTTGTCTGATATTAGCGTGTACAAACACTAAGATATACAGACAGAAGTAAAAAAAATTGTTTTAGGTTTTCTTGCGTATATAAACGCCCCCATTGCAATTTTTTTAATATATTTGTCACGTACAGACAGCGATCAGTTACAGTTTTATTATATGTGTGGAACTGAATGCTGGTAATCCTTTTGTCGGTCCAAGGTTACTGACTTACCTAATCAAATTCTACCTGAGGATATCATTGATACTGACGGAGACACAGAAGCACTTTAGGAAATTTACTACAAGCGGTCACCCTTCCAACTACGGACCCGAAGTTGTTTAACTCAATGTCACTTACGATTCGTGTCGAGCCTTCAGGCCACGAACACGTCAACTATTTTATTCGTAAAACCGTTTCTGGTCCTTCAAGAAACTAAACTGTTAAGAACTTTTGCCTCAGAAAAGATTTTATTTAATCGTACATCCAAAATAATAAAAAATATACAACATATTGCTTATTCCAAAAGACAATATACTTTTATTGCGACAACTTACTACCGTTTTTATTCATTTTGTATATTTATAATTCTTCTGTCATATATCTTTGAACTCCTAAACGATTTTGATATAAGTTTTTGTGTGTTTAAGTGTTCAATTCAATTCGATTATGTTGCAGAATAACATGCGTGAAACCTCTGGTTCCTTTAAAATTATTACACGCATTATGAACCTATTCTTCGTATAAATTCATAATTTTAATTAATTTGAGACACTACCCATATCTTTCATTTTTTAAGTGAATGAATCCTTTAATAAGATTTCACTTTTTATTCGTTACTAGGCGATTGTGATCTAGAACGGTTTAACTTAATATCCAATACTTACATGCCTTTGGGCTATGAACAAGTTAACCATTTTCAATATAATACACCAATAATCTTCTGATCCTTCGAAAAATTCACTTCTTAAGAACGGGAACATTCCGTCTTAGATAAGAATTCTACTAGCATCCCACATCCCAATGAACACGAGAATTTACTTTAGATATTTATCGCTGCTGCTGGAGCTCTACTTCTGCCTTTATGTGCTCATTTCGAATGCAACGTATTCCAGCATACGCCTGTTCGGAATAAAACATCATAATTTGAATTATAACGTACCTAATGTAATGTCATTTTTCGTTTCTTTTCAATTATCGACAAACGCGGTTATGAGTCAATTTGTTTTGCTGACTAATGCCCAATAACTTCCAAAACAACCTTGTGCAAATTGCACTCTAAGCAGTCGTAGTTTTGATTCAAGTATGGACGGACAGATAGTTCAGACGTTAGGTTTTATGACCAGGAACCTCCAAGTGAGGTTCGTACGCAAGAAAACTTATTTGAAAAGGAGTTTAATAACCATTTTATCAAAACATCCTGACTGACTGATACATCTTTGCAACTAATGAGGTATAACGTAAATTTGCGAGTAAGAAAATATTAAAAACGTTTTATATATAAATGTAGAATATAAATTGTTCTCTAGTGTCCATAATTGTTGTTCAGATATTTAAATCTATGTACTAATGGTTTTATGTCCAAATAATTTTCTTTCATAATACTACTCCATTAGGAAATCATGTTTTAATGGATGTATTGAAATAAATATTATCTACATAAGTTAGTTGGCAAGCCGAAGTAAATGTCACGACATTTTTTGAATTAGTATCTGTTATATTATTTACGCCAATAACCAACAAGAGAGCATATGAGTTACTTGTTGGTAATTGGTTACTGCCGCCTATGGACACCAGCAACACAAAAAGAATCACTGACACGTTGACGGCCAAGAAAGGAGAGAAAAAAAGGAGTACGAGCTCGCAAACTCCCATTCGGAACACAATGAATTTATCGTAGCAATACAGCCGAAAATAGTTCCAAAAATATTCAGGTTTCTGCTGGGATAACGTTTGCTTCTTTACTGGATTTCTGATATGGCTAAGGATACTTTTATATCGTTTTGTAAAAATCATCATATTAACTAGATCCAATTTGTTGTGGAATTAAAACATAAAAACAATGCACCATATAGAAGTTTGGACTGGAGGTAAATCTAATAAACTTTAACGAAGCAACATAATTCTATCACTGTATTCACAAGTTACTAAACGGATAGAATGTACCTACTGCTTGGCCAAAATAATTTGCATACTTTTTAAATGCTTTAATATTTTCCGGGTGAAGTAATGAATTAATGTCTTTTAATTAATTCAACTATCTGATTTCATTCAAAAATAAATGTACCTGAACTTTTATATGCAGCTGCCTATATTATATTAACTTAAAAGAATTCTATTTCCAGAGCTAATTAAATATTATCGTGGTTCTAGTTTTTCTATAAGCGCTCTTTCTCTTTCAGACTCTTCAACTAAGTTGCTCCAGCCATTGAAAATAATTTCTAAATGTATTCTGAAATATGAATTACACTTGTCCAGCCAATTTAATTTTCTCGAGACGTACTCGTAAGTAATAGGATTTTTTCTCGGTTCATGAAAACAATGTCTCTAAAAATAGATGTTAGATCGAGGATACCCATTAATTGAATATAAATCAGTTATTACATATTTTTAAAGGATATAAGAGAGAGGGAGATACATCGAGATATCTTTTAGTCACTTAAAGTTATCAATTGAACTTAGAACTTTTGCAATATCACACGTATATTAAAACCAAAACAAAATATTTTGCAAAACACATATATTATGTATGTAAGTAAGTACGTAAGTTTATGTAGTAATTGACAGTAGTCACAGCTCTTTATGCTAAGATACCTTCGTCTGTTTATATCCATCATTATAAAGAAACTGCTATGTTTTTGATTCTTTAAGCTGCAACGAAAGCACATTAAAACTACATGGAAGAACTTATAAAGAGTTGTAGCCATGAAATCTTATACGGCATTAATTTAAACCGCGATATGTCGTAGCATCTTCTGCTCAGAGCTACGTACGTACTTGGGTAAACTTGATTCACTAGGTCCGTAGAAGGCTGGCTTAGACTTAAGATCAATACAGTGATATACTGGGCAGAAAGACAGTGATAAAAAATTCCAACTAATGTTAATAATACAGAAGTACCTCGAAAGTTTTTCTCTTCGTAACACGTAACTACGAATGCGGCGGGGTCGAATATATTATGAATAGTTTATGTAGATTGTATAGTAAAATTGCTCCGAGTCAAAATATGCTGTAGAGTTCTTCGAAGTTAAGAACAGGTATTATATGCTTTAGCGACATTTACGTTGCCCCATTAGTATTGCTTAGTTGTAATAGTTGGGACACAAAAAACATTGCTATTTATAGTATTTTGTAACTAGCTAACAAACGAACAGGCGAGCTATTTATGATAAGTGGTCATGTAGCCTTTGGACATTATATCACCAACCCCAAGCGCATCAGGAATCTCCGGATAAGGAAGCAAAAGTGAAGAAAAAGTAGTTAGTCTTAAACCCCCAGCTGAAACACTACATGTCGTTTGACAGCTCACTCAAGATATGATGATGGTAGCTAGTTAGACAGGCTATACGGAAATAATAATATAACCTAACCCTAATACTAAACGGGACCGGCGTTCGTCATACAACACGATGGTCTGCCAGCATGGGGTTAGGGTAATTGGTTCTTTTCCACTCCATTGCTTTATTATTAAAGTATGTTTGATTTATATATGAATTTATCTTTATAATTTATTTTTGTGACATATCTTCGTAATAAATCGTAGTTGTAGGAAAATTTTAAATATTAAGATTAGGTATACCTATGTATGGAAGGTTTGATATGTACGATACACAAAAAAACACCAAGAATTTTATAAATACTCAGGCTTATGTGTGTGATGAAAATATATAGTGTTATATTTAAAATTCAATAAATTATAAATATTTTTGTTATTATTATTTAAAGAAATTTTGTTTATTATTCTGAAAATAAATAACTAACGAATTAGGTATCGATATTACATTACAAAATGGTATGTCCAGTTTTGTAAACTTTATTGTGTTGTTTAAATAAAAACAAAACAGTAAAAACAAAAAATAATTTATATTTGAAACTCGTTTGAAACAATTATGTTTTGCGAATAATAAAACAAAATTATTGCCTTCAATAAGAACCGACCCTTACACATTGAATTCATATAATGTAAGTTATTTTCATCAAATAGTCCTGAAAGAATTCAAAAGAAAAATCATTGTGATTGTTGACATAATGTTGCCGTATTTATTTTTGATGAGATTAAATTGAAACATTGGTACACGGCCTCTTTATCAAGGTTGCATAATTCATGAGAATACACATCGAACCAAACGGATATTTGATATTCAATTTCGTGACTATTTGGAACGGTTGTATAAATTATAAATGACAACCTTTACCCGCGCTTAATACAGACGGGAATAATATAAATTACTAATGCAAGTTAAAATATATTTCTAAGTGAATAAATTTGAACCTATAGTTTAGAATTAACTCAGATTTGTCTCTTCTGTTAGGTAAAAATCAATGGATTGCTGGTATCTTCTCTTCGTCGTCTTCTCTATTATTATTTATTTATTTATTCGTCTATCTCCTGTTCTTCTGCTACACTTTATCAATACATAGTATAAAGCAAAGTCACTTTCTCTGTCCCTATATCCCTATGTATGCTTAAATCTTTAAAACTACGCAACGGATTTTGATGCGGTTTTTTTTAA
>DWJN01002408.1:0-15336 GCA_018248895.1 Carystus phorcus | reverse complement strand
TAGTGGTGAGCCAGTGATAGTGAAGTGCAGCCCTAGGTGTTCCTCTGGCGAAAACCATTCGACACAGGACACTACAGATGGAAAGCGCTGTAACTGGTAGAAACCCAGTCACTGTTAACTCAAAGACACCCACGTTATAAGTGAATGGGAACACTGACATAGATTACTTTATTAATTACCATTGGATTGGATATTCATATGTCGGAGGTCACAAAACAACTTAACAGAAAAATCCAGTATTCATTATGGTGTTATTGTCTATTGCAGATGCCCATTACCATCAGTTAGATTACTCTTCGCTGCTTTTCATCAATACTCACCCAAATCAAAATTAAAAAAATAACTGTTTACAACACAGCCAATTCCAAAATAGTGCTTATTTCATGCTCAGTAAGACTCACATTCATAACGGCAAAACATGACCTTTAAAATGTGTTTTTTGGATTGTGTGGTTTTTCACTCAAAGCTGCGTCTTGTAACAGCTATGTTTATATTGAAATTCTCTCAGTAATATTAAACACAATACTACACTTATATTGATATCACCACATGTCTTTTTCTCTTATTTCTTGGCTTACAGTGCATTGGTAATGATTTTGGTGCTGCTATTATCCATGGAATACGCTGATCACTTACAATCCTGTGACTTATTTTCTCGTGTTAAGCTATAAACATAAACTACTTACATGTTCAGTAAGATATCCCTGTCCAGTGACATCGTAGAGTGATAAACCAATTCTTGTCTGCTGCAGCCACACGCGACGCATCACATAGTTAAAGAGTGACACACCACGCACCCTCCCCACGCCACCCTCAGCTGCTTGGAGACGACCAAACACCTCAGCTGTCAGATAATGTCTGGAATCAGACATGGTTATTGTTTAAAGTATGTTAGATATTTTATTTATTTATTTATGTATATAGCACACTTGCATACACTTGCATTGCTAACAGCTAAAGCCAAAATAATGTACCTAAAGTTTTAAAATTGCTAAACACTACAAATTTATTCATATTTAGATATCCTTATATTATTTATTATTATAAATGTGAGTGTAAGTTTGTTTCTTACTACAAGTTTATTCATACATATATCCTTATATTATTTATTATAATAAATGTGAATGTAAGTTTGTTACGCTTTCACGCCAAAACTACTCCACCAATTATCATGAAACTTTGTACACATGTTTTCAAAGTATTAAAAAGGTCAGAGGATACTTTTTGTTTAAAAAAAATGTAATGATAATTCATTTATTTAAGGGCTTCCAGGCAAGTGAACACACACACAGGTAAAAGCTAGTATAGCTAGTTCATACAACAAAAAAAAAATCTACCAAAATTAATTCTTAATTTGAATACCAAACCATTCTCAAATTGACTTAAACAATTTCATCTAAAGGTCAAACTGTTTTTAAAGAATTCAGTAATATACACATAAATAGATTAATTACAGATACAAGATGTTTCAGTAAAAATTACCTGTACTTAGGCCCTGCACTATCCCTTAATTTACTAAACTGCATATAATCAATAGTCAATTCATCATTATTTGCCATACTGTAACTACCATTTGATTTTTCTATCAAACTCCACAGATGTTTTAACTCACTATTATCTAGAAGCTCTTTACTCTTTTTCTGAAGAAACTGAGCTCTGGTTTCTTCTCTCAACTTCTGTGCTAGAACTTCATCTGGACGTGGCAGTTTAAAGTAGAATTTTGGTACTTTTTTGTACGACTCTTGCTCTCCTTCTAGTCTCGGCTTGTACAGTTGTTTAAAAGTGTCTTTCTCCGTTTTCTCACTTTCTTTTTTTGTTGTACTCGTGTTTGTTTCTGAAAAAGAATGAATATAAGTTTATTTTTACACCAAAACTCCATACAAACTATATGATGGTAATATTAGACATAAATACAATGAATGCAACTATAAAGAATCAAATTGAGTAACAGCTTGTTGCGAATATTAAGAAATAGTAGTTGAAGACACAAAATGATATGAGCTATGGAACATTTTTAAATGTTTTTGTTTTTTTTTACATGAAGTATCACAGATACCCAACAATATAGTATGTGGAACTATTCAAACAGTTTTATAGTTGATTAAGGTTATTAAATCAGTAAGTAATGACATAACAATAAAACACTACATTGAAAAAGTTAAAGTTACCTAGTAATTAATGCACTTTACCACCCAAAACTAAATAACCACGTAATCAAATGGGAATGTATTTAAACATTATCATATAATCTGTACAAATAAATAAAATTGGAGTGTTGTTTGCAATATTAAAATAACCGCTTTTTGCTAAATGCATATGTATTTATACATGGTACATATAACAAAATAACATTTTTTTCAATTTTGCTTTGTCAGTCTAAACAGACAGGACAAGCATTCTAGGCTAATCTTTAGAATGGTTGGACCGATTTTGACGGGACTTTCATTGGCAGTTAACTGATATAATAAGGAGTAACTTAGGCTCTAAAGTCAGTGAACTTAAAGTTTTGCAAAATAAAGTTTGCGAACTTAACAATAACTTTTTTGTTAAATTCCATTCAAATGAAATCACAAGCACAGCAAGTTAATATTACAAAATAAGATACAATACTTCTGTTTTCATTTACAATTTGCTTTTTTCAAATGCTTTATCTTGAATAATAAGATTTACTAAGTTACCACACATTAAGTTGGTCATTCTTAATAGTGTTTAAATAAATAGCCTACAAATAACCAAAGGAGCCACCTGAAGATAATTGGTCATCACCGCGCTTCGACATTAGGAGCACCCAAGTCGAATTTGAACAAGCTAATAAACTAGGTGAAAACATGTGAAAAAAGTCTAACCATCCAATTTTTTTATATACTTTCTAAGGCGATTTTTTAAATCTTCATTGATCTTCTTTTGCTCGGGATTAATTGGAACTTTTTCATCTTCCGTTGTGTTATTACTTGCGTCAGCTGTATTTGTTTCAGAACTTGTTTTGGACATAATTAAGATTTTGGTTTGATACGTCGCTGATACTTATAATAAAAATGTCATACTGTAATTAAAAAATAGAAATGACTATTATTTTAACTTTATTAAACAGTCCCTGTTACTCTGAAACTGAAAATAAAAAACAGAGCATGAGAGCACTACAGAACACAATTTATTTGTTTATTTACTAATGAAAATAAGAAAATAATGACATGAATGACATTGACTTAAATCATTGTACTCTTTGACATTGACAGTGGAGTGTGATGGACCACAGAGCAAGAATGTAGAAGTTTTGCAAAATTAATAAAAAGAAATAGACTCTATGTAAAAACAATACTAGGAATAAAAATATTATTTTTACACAAAATAATTTAGATATTTTATACTGGCCCAAGGTTATTTTAAATTCATTTTGTTATTATAAATGCATATTATTGATTTTAGTATACCTCAGGAAATCATAATATTTTTTTTAATTTGCCGCTAGATGTCGCTGAAACGGTATACTCTATTGTTTTACATAAACGACACCTTAGTGTAGTAAGGCCATAAGTATCGTTCAAACTTTTATTATTAATTTTGACTTTGACGATATATTTTCTATTGGGTATAAGGCCTATGGGCCTTACGCCATCCCGTTGCAGCTGCTATATTCTTACTCTTTTTTTTCACGTGGCTATCAAACCCGTTGAAGTCTTTTTGATAGTATAAATATCGCTTTGAATTTGAATGCATATTCACACAATGGCAAAAAGATTTTTCTTTTATTCAATTTGTATATTACGACCATTGTTTGGTATCAAGACACTAAAAAAATAATTAAAATAATATAATATTTTTAATGTCAGTCATTTTTTCACACCTTAGTAAACAAATTTATATTAGCCTAATATTTTCTGAAATTCCTCGAAATATTCTGCGAAATTGCGTAACTTTTGCAAAATCTCACTCATTTCATAATTATTCTTGAGTTGATTTGTAGCTGGTACATACAGATTTAAAGTTAATTCCACGGTTTTTCTTAGACACTTCATTTTACATTAAGCAAACTGATAAAAGGTAAAATTAATGAAAATTGTCGCAGAGACCGCAAGCTGTGGTTAATTTTCCTATTAGCGATATCATATTACACCTTCGGAATGACGCTGTTAGCTGAAGGTGAAACTTTACAATTGACAAGTACCTACATTGAAGTAATACGATTAGAAATTTCACACTACCAATTTCACTGAACTAAAATGTCCTAATTAGATAGTCAGGTCACAGTTTACCAAACTGGCCGCGAGAGGGTGCAAGTAGTCTTTAACTAATATACTTGTTTTTTTTTTGTAATGATGAGTGATTATCGTCGCATATAAATAGCAATATCAATAGTATCATCGTCGTGATGCCGGTCAAGAAAGAAGAGAGAAGAAGGAAGATTCTCTATAAAGCTTTCAGCAGGAATACGACGAATCGTCTGGCGACTAATTAAAGCAAAAGAGTATCTAGCCAGGCGGGTGTCACCGATGCATTGAGGATTTTAGTGATATATTATACTTTACTTATCTGATAAAAATAATTATGTGGTTAAAAAATTTGTGTGTTTATAAATCAAGTATAATGAGACTAAGTATCACGTAAATGAATTTTTTTAAAACATCGACGTAATTTCTTTTTTTGCCTAATTTATAAATACATTAATGTTTATATGACGTTTCCCACAAACATTTTTTATATGTTTTTATATTACTAAATATGTGACATATTCAAAAGTACTCATTAATTCAAGATTACTAAGGTCAGTTTATCTAATAATAAATGTAAATACTAATCTAACACTATTAATTTCATCGACTTTTACTTCGACTACTTATTTACGTATGATTAAAAAAAAATTGGTTATCTCTGGAGCGAGGTAATTTAACTAATTCTGGACAATACTCTGTGTACTTAAACTGGAAAACACATTCAGTAATCTTACACTAATACGAGTATATAAAGCTGAAGAGTTTGTTTGTTTAAACGGGCTAATCTCAGAAACTACTGGACCGATTTGAAAAAATCTTTTAGTGTCAGATAGTCCATTTATAGAGAAAGGCTATAGGCTATAAAACATCACACTAAGAAAAAAAATATTGCGAAAACGGCAAAATTTTGAGCTTTCCATGCATGCGCTGAGTTAACAGTGAAAGTTACTCAGAAATCATGTATTACAAAATTGTTCCCCTCTAAAAGATCTAAAAGGTCTAGCTTTTAAGGTTAACACACTATAACCATTTTTATGGTTATAAAAATAGTTCTTAAATAATAATTTATATGGCAAAACAACGTTTACTGGATCATCTAGTACTTTATATCCATTGATATCCCGATTGAAGATGTCTGCGGTTCAGTCTGACGCTTTCCTCTACAACTCGTGTTTTATAAGTTTCACTTAGTTTATTTCCATTGTTTTCACTATCTTATTATTGTTATTTGCTAGTGAAAACTGTGTAAAATATAAAAAAAATAATTAATTTTGTGAATATATAGGTTATAGTCCAACCATTCTTGAGTTCAAATTAAAGTTAACTGGTCGTGATTATAAATTGTGGTTTAAATTATTATCAAAAAGGATGACTCCTTACACCCCATAAGATAGTTTAAATATATCTTTTAGTTAATTTATATGCGCTCCCATGATATGGGTATGAAATGACAGGATTCAATGTTTGTATTAAAAACTTGTTACCAAATAGTTTTAACAATAGTTTATTTTATATAGCTACTTCAGAAATTAAGTAAAAAGTAAAGAAACACCTTTTATATTCCTAACCAATACATTAATTGAGAAATAAGTTTAGCAACGAACTTGACATAAAATTTATTAGGTATACGCGAAAAAATATTTATATTAGCGGCTACTCGTAAATTATATTATTTCTGTATTACGATCCCGCACACAACGATTATGACATAGTTAGCGGCATCTTGCTAACCGAATACATTTATGGGGCGTGTTGAAATATTTTGGTAAACAACATTTTAGATTTATTACATACAGGATTATAGATAGAATAGCGGATTTAACTTATGTTATATTGCAACATAAAAAAAACTATCAGATAGAATTTTAAATCGAAATAATTTTGGAACCCAGTTTGACATACATATTTTTTTTATTGTAACCGTTTCAACTGTTTAGGAGGAGTTCAGCGACATACATACATACAGAAGAATTATGTAAATAAAAATTATAGATAAGATTAAAGAACCGACAAACTGTCTCAGACTTGGGCAATACTTGATATAAATATTTTATGTTCCTTCTCTTAAGAAATGATAAAAAAAATCTCAGTTTTACCTCTTTTCTCTTTTTCAATTATAATTATATTTTAGTTAGCTATTAGTGTGTTAGTCATAATTTTCATAGATCTATTTTAGTGTTTGACTTTCGTCATTGTTTCTTACAATATCATTTAAGTGAGAGCGGTTACTTGTCCGCAGTCTGAAGTTTATCAGAAATGGATGTAAAATTGATTTCACTATAAGTTTTTATACTAAAATAATACAGTTCATTCAACACATACAAACAAGAGCTTTCCTAAGATTTCCTTCACCATATTTTAATAGCACTGATGAATATCCAAGACGTTAAAATGTAAAGAGTTATTCGTGATAAATTTGACAATTTAGATTAAGCTTTGATCATTTGAATTTAAGCACTGCTTACTGACAGTACTCGCTCCGTCAGTCATAAAGTTACATATAATCTACGGTTAAATCACTGGAATGACGTCCAATTAAACCCTAAATCACACCACATTCTTACTGTAAACTTATTACTGTTACAAAATATGTTAATAGCTTTAGTTACTGGTTTGTGAAGTATTGGTATGTATTCATCATTTTCGAGTTTTTCAGGCGTTACTCAACTGCACGCACATTATTAGTTGTTACTATTTCATTATATAACCATAAACACAATGATTCGCTTCATAAAACAATTATTATGTATATAACCGGACTCGAAATAATTTATTCACTTTTATCAGTCATTTTAAAGTGATAGATGTTTATTAATTTGCATTAAGTTATAATTAATAAAAATAATACACGTAATACTGGGATTAGTATGACGCTGCTATAAACTTTGGTTTAATTTTAGTAGTTTATTAGTTGATCAAAATTTGTTGTTTTACAATTACAGATGTTATTGCTAACTATAATATTTCCGTGGTAGGTAATCTAGTTATGATATCGGAAAACAAATATAATGTACATACATAGCTTTATTTAGACAAATTTTTATATTTGACCGCAATCGCAAAAATTTTGCGGTGAACTATAATTTCTTAATTCAAACACTTTCACACAACGTTAGGATGCTGATAATACAAGCATCTGGTTGTTAGTCGTTGCTAGGCAACGCTTTGTTTACGGCTCCAATACGAAGTATTTATAAATATTTATTTTTATTCAATCATCACAGTTCTAAAGGCTTTTGCAGTTAATGAAAGATTTTTTTTTATATCGACTATCGAGTTGTTGGATGTTCAAGACTTTCTTGATGAAAGAGCAAGTCCTCGCTTGTGAATACGGTCGACTTGTCTTTACTTATATAAGTAACAGTGGAAGTTTTATTTGATTTTCAATTGTTATCGTATTTTTTTGTGATTGATATTAATAACGCTTATAAAGGTCATCATAATTGTGATCACTTTTATAATAACCATTAGAATCGTGTTATTTTTATTGTTTACTAGCAGACACGTCCACGCGTTGCTGTGACTAAGGTATACATACTAAATTTAGCCGACTTATACCGCCATCTGTTAGAATTATATAGAACTAATCCATTGTAAGGTATTAAACAAATAATTTGTAATAAAATAATATTGCGACTATAAATTGAGATGTAAGCTATCCTTAATGTAAGTTAGTTCAAACTGGACACGGTGTACAAAATTTGATTAAAATCGGTTAAATAGTTTAGGAGTCCATAGCAGACAAACACCGTGACACGTACTTTATATATATTTAGATTAAAATCAATGGTTTTACTTGAGATTCTAATGAAACAGTTGCAGCCATAGCTCCAAGGCGCAGTACAGTTAGATAACGTATTGCACGCCTCTTTTGAAAACGTAATCCTAGGGTCATCTGGGTCTAAATGTTATAGACTAGAGCTTCTGCGTTTCTCGTTCTACAATTACCTAATGGCCACGTTAGGTAATTTTAGCCTCTCCGTTTTAAGGTTGGGTTGAGCTCTATTGCCCAGATAATGTTACTTAAAGCGTATTCAAAGCCTTTACTTTGACCGTATCGTAGGTATTTGATAGATTTAAGAGCTGGTCTTCTACAATACTAAGAATTCTATTGTTGGACAAACATGAAATACATACAAATTCAAAATAATTTATTTATGTAGGTATTATTTTAATACATTTATGCACCTCAGTTTTTGATTCTACCACGACATACATTGCGACTATTTCATGACATTTTGCTGCCTAATTTATGTGTTGCTTTTTCTCGTTATATTTGTTGAGAAATTCAATACTATCAGCATAAACAAAATAGTCTAGGTATGTACTATCTGTTACATTGTAATATATTATGAAATTATTACCCACAACACCTCGTTAATAAATCCATGTTACATAATTTCATTTCGCTGTCATTTATGTGCGATAAATGCCTTCAAAAGCTCACGTTACGCACAGCATTAATAAACAAGGTCGTACGTCATTCGTTTCAAATTTTTATTACATAATTTTCATAACTAAACGATTTATTCGTATGACAAAAGGCGAAGTCGAAACAAGCGTAAACCGCCAAACCGGACCATCCGTTGGTGCGCGAGCGCAAGCCGTAGACCCACCGAGCAAGTTCCGCTGGCTCACATCGGCTCAGTTATGCGCGAGCCGTCGCGGGGTGCGGACGTATCGTTACAATCGTAGTGCAAATTAAACGCGATCGTTACCGATGTTTTACAATTGGGCTTAAACATTACCGTGTTAAGTTTTACAACGAGCACAGTGATAATGAACGGATAGCACTGGCGAATTTGTTTATAGGTAAGAAGCAACGCGGCGGAGTTCAGAAGGGCCCTACATCAACAAGCGTTTGAGTATCTGAGAGCCGAGTTCTTTTTGAAAGGCTTAGGTTGGTTTTGCAAGGCGATTCGCATTCTAAATACTAAGGTAACTAAGCCCCAGCAGTTGGTGCGTTTGTCAACAATTTGTTGTGAAATTCTAACTGATTGTTTAATTGAAGACTTTGTTGTGCTGATCTGCAATGTTAATTTGGTGCATAAATACAATGCGTCGAATTTCTCTGACCTTGCACAGTTTAGTGAAATGTCAAGTCGATGGTGAGCGTAAAACTGTTCGCTTGTTTAGTTGAAACAGATCCGGAATATGGTCGTCACCCATCGGCTTAGAATTAAATTTGAAAATGCAAGTGTATAAATTAACCTCTTTACGTATTATTAAAACATAAGACAATTTATATGCAATTATTCAGTTAAATCCTAGGCCTATGTAGGTAACTACATTTCAAATGCCAAGGATTTAGGTATATTGAATTCATGCGCAATTTTAGATTCGAATAATTTTGAAGTCCTTAAAATATTGGACTATTAATTTAAAGTGAATTGTCTGTCTTGTCAACGTATATAGCAACAGATTAGATACACACTCACAGATCTGTAATAGCAAAGGTTGATACTTTTAAGTGTTTTAAGTAGCAAAGAACGGTACAACGCACTGGTTCACTGACTTAAAACGGAGTTTCGATAACTAAAACATACTTATTGCTTAGGCTACTCTGAAACAAGATTACATTACTATTATTAATACTGCGTTGATATGCGTTCGTCGGAATACACTATTGGATCCCTCTTGAAGAATTAGGATAATGATTTGTTCTATTTTCAAGCCAGGGTTGTGTACCTAAGTTTAAAATTAAACACCTAATTTACGTAATGCCGGCAACAGATTACATCGTCCCTGTAACTGAGCCCCGAACGGGAATAATTAATGCGGTTTATCGAACCGAGAGCGTTGGTTTACGAACGATTCACGTTCACTGCGATCATTTATTTTGTCTATTTCGAACAATTTGGGAAAGCCATTTAAACTTTGTTATCAAATATTTACAATATCAAGTCAAGCACACAATGTCTTAAGTAATACAATTATGTGCATATTATTTTCGTTTCTACCACTGGCACGTATAGGTACAAATGTAATTGTTGCCCCAGGTAAGCTAACAGCGTCAATTCAAGCAGGAGTCATACCGCCAGTTTCTAAAAGGCTTATCAACGAAAAATTAAGTAATAAACTGTCAGTTCTATTGTCAAACGTCAGTTGTATCATTTGATTTGAATAATTGATCAATAAAACAGCTGTCAAATGTTACTGGGAATCGATTGTCAAATACCATTTTGTTATCTGTTTTATTTTTGTGTAATCAACGTTTCAGAAACTCGAATTGATTTGATAGATCTTCTAAATTAACACACCTGTTAGTTCAACGAGATTTTGATAACAACACAAACCAGCGGTATGTCTAGCTCAGACTTTTTCAAAGTTAATTCCATGTACCCCAGGACTTCCGTGAAAAGATCTGCGTTCTGCGTGACTTAAGTAGACTGCATGCCATTTAGGGTTTCAATTACTTTTATGAAAATATCTGCTCGAGGTACTAACTTATCTAATAAGATTTTAAGTACTTCATTATTTTAAATGTAACGCTAATCTAACCAATATAAAACTAGTTTTACAATGAGCTGATTTAAACATTAGATTGGCAGTAACAGAGCAGCTTGTACTAAAAATAACATGAACATAATAAATTCAGACTCTGATAACAGCAGTAGCATTACTTATTTCATAACAATTTCCACCCGGCTAACAGAAATCTAAGTAGGTACATAATGGCATTTCATATTGTCGCACAGACAACCCGATGTGATTATTAAATTATAATTGCCAACTGGCCTCATTCCTGCGTTATCGCTGGTCTTACGGCACCATTAACCAAGGTCCCAGGCGGTCCCACTCCGGTATTCTAGCTATGCTAAGAAATAGATATCTAGTTACAATGAAATCAGACTGGTTTGTGTGCAGAAATTTAGCGCACAACAAGCTCAGGGTGTCAGTTTAGGTTGTCTAATTTTGAGTGGTATCGCTGTCTAGAAATGCTGGTTTGAGTGTAAATTAAGTTGCAATTTGCAAAGGTTGGTCGTTGCAATCTTTGAGACACAAATCTTGAGCGTACTTTATTAAATTTCGCCCTATTCTTGACTATTTGATTACAACTATTCAAATTGAAGATTGCTACAATACGCAACAAATAATTTAACGAAGTATTCTTTCTTAAAAAGAGAATTTAATTCACTGAATAAAAAATACATAATTAATTGTACACAATAAGTTTATAGATGAAAATAATTAGATTTCAATATTTTCTATCAATCACAATGATTAATCCATTAATTGTTATATTGGGAAGAACAGCATTCTTCCATTCCCTAACAAAAAATTATACAGAAGTCACCGATTCTTAATAAAACTAATCCAAATTCCACATCATAATTATGTCGCAATGTTTTCATAGAAAACAGATATACTCTGCAGTTTCATTTTCCTAGCATCACCAAGGCTCATAAGCCAGTAACGTTCTCAAGCACTAAATATCCTCGAGGCCCTACAAGACACGGTTATGTCTTCACTAGAGAGAACACGCGATGATATTCGCATTAAATATTCATAAGTCATAATTGCTAGATATCGTACAATGAATTGCAGAGCCCTCGCGTGACCGAAGGGCGCTACATCCACACAAATTGTTATGATGGTTAACGGATTCATAAGGTTGATTTTCTCTATTGGGATTTAACTAGTATCGTGTTTCCGGTTTTTAAATTTAGAAAATCTATCCTCAGGGCTATTTGGATTAGGTCCTGCTCTTTGATCTGAGTTAGGGATGTACATCACATCGTTGGAATTCGTTCTTGGCTGGAGTGAAATACAGTTCTTATCTCTGTTATTGCGAAGAGACTTAAATCTAGCATTTGGCTAAACTGGTTACCTATTGTTTTTATATTGTGAGCCAGCATTGGCGGGATTAGTAATGGATAATTTTTCGAAAATTTTCAAGACATTATTTTTTCATTGGTTTCTCAAAAAGAATGGAAAAGTAACAGAATAGTATTTTTTTGCTGTAACATTTTGATCGAAGGATGTAAAATATTTCATGGAAAAGTATTTTAAGAAAGAGGTACATAGGCTAATAAAAGTATGGGAAAAAAAAAGATAAAAAAAATCTTTGTATTGAATAATGTTGGAGATGAAACGATTACAGAAGTAAATTCCCTCCAACAGAAGACAACAAACGAATATAAGTCTTCTCAATCCCGGATAACGTATGTTCACGATGTTTAGATGTTTAAATTTGGTTGTATTATTCAAATTGGAAGACAGTTAACTATTTATTTTCAGTATTAGGGACACAAAAGGCGAATTCATGTCCTCAGGCATTTCTGGCGGGCTACCCTTGGTTACCACTTTCAAAATGCAAGATAGTCGCATATATTATCATAGATACGATCCCATTAGGATAAACACTTACTACGTATGTTAATGTTATTACGAATGTAAACTATATTTAGTGGACGGAATTCGACTAATCATTATTAAAATTGTTTTCTAGGCTTTTTTCTGGTTTTACAAAAATTTTTTATTATTCGTCTGAGACCACTTTATATGTACTTATGACACAAAAACTTGAATGTAGTGGTATTAAATAACGTATTAAACAGGAATTATTTTATGAAAACCTCGTCAGGAGCGACCTAACAAAAATAAAAGAAAATCGGTGAACAAATAGAGAAGCAAAGGGGGGTACTTATTTACACTTAGTTTACTATAACAAAACAAAAAAATATATTTCGTAAAAGATGGATAACGGACCTAAAAACGGATCCTGTTCAGCATTAGGCTGGAGTGCTGGGACTACCAGCGCTGGTTTTCCGCAGGGACCATTTAATGATGTCACGGAGGTATCTCAGCATACATATGACATGTAGCAATAACACCCACACACAGATACAATACACAATAATTTATCACAAGTGGAACTAATCGATATTTCTTATATAGAACTTGTGTTATCATGTAATATAGAATTAATTCAGTAAATCAATTTGCGAAGAGTTACCAGTACTAATACCCTAAGCAACTTTTTCAACCATAGAGATGTAGATAGATCCAAATGAGCGTGTGGACACGCGTCCCCGATTGCTAACAACGTTCGGGTACGATCATTTGTATACATATAAGTTATACATAACTCTTGGTTATATTTTTATATTACAACATTATTTTGTAATATTAACGATCCTTCCAATATTACGTAATTCCAAGGCGATGCCGCGACGTCGGTATTTTCTGACGTCAAATGCGAGTCTCGACTCTCGATGCGATGAAATCACTATGTTTGAAATTATTTTACTAATATGACTACTACTATGAGTTACCGATAGTTTAAGTAGGATTAATATCCTCATAGTGTACGAAACTTATTAAGTCAGAACTTAACAAGTCATTAACATCAACTTTTATGACTTCATAGTCATAATATAAAAAGTTATCCATTTATTTGTCAAAACACACAAACTGTTCAAGCTGCTAGATATACAAAATTTCACGTGCATTTAGATATTTTTTTTTTTAATAATTCTTAGTAATACTTCGTTTAATTTACGTTTAAATAAAACTAGGTATTAATAATTAGGCACAACTATTTGATTTTTGTTATAGTGTTATAATTTTGATTTGTGTTATAATTGATCAATCTCTAAAGGTTGGTTGGTATCTACAAAAGCTATATTTCGACTTAATTAAGTTTTAACCTGAAACGGTAAATGAGTATGTAACGAGTTCTAATACGCCTAATTATACTTATATCTCTAATTAATTAAACAAAACTATTAAGTAGGCAGGTGAATACTTTAAAGTTTTCTAAGTATAGATAAACGTCAGTTAGACAGTTAACTTGCGTCTGTGACGCAATCAAACTAATTCTTTTGGCCTAGAAAGAAACCTGTTGCACAGGATGCACAAGAAGGCCGACGTTAAATTTAATATATTTGTACAGGAAGACGCGCAAGAACATCCGAAATGTAACGTTATTTCACGTTTTATAATCTGTGAAACCTGATGTAGATAACGAATGTAGGTCGTGATTGGCATAGACTATGGCGTTGAAATTGGAGGGAAAATTGTCTATGTGTTCTATTGTGTTTCATAGAGATTACATTTATTCTTAATGTTTAAGTAACGAGTACCAAAAATAGTATATTAAATACCTTTGTTAAGTTTCAATTGTTATTAAAATTTTCAATTTGTTTTCTTGTTATTCAGTTGAACGTGGATATAAAGATATTTATTGTTTTTAACACAATTTGTAACTCCTTTGTTGGTATTTGACAGGTGGCCCAATTTTTATGTTTTTTTTTAATGGAATCTTCCATCCAATAGAAACTATTTTAAAACTTGCAGTATCTGCTAAAAGTGATACATAAACGATAAATATGTGGTAAACAAAATCAGGCCAAATATTGCGTTTAAACAAATATACAAATTTTATAAAGGTCAAAAGTCAAATTGTATCACTTTAATCCGATATTGTTATGTAAAACGAAGTCTGACGAAAATACGGAAAATAAAATTAATGAGGTTGAATTTGTAGATTCAATATTTTTTGGAAATACTCACGTTGGCAGTAGCTTGGAGGTCTTTCTAGAATGTTTGTCTGTCTAGTTGGATGAATCAATCGGACATCATACCTACTAATAAACACTTGAAATATACATACCTAACACTTAACTTCTTTTGAAAATAATTTCAAATAGCAAAAAAAAAGTGCAGTTACTTGATGCGTATGACTTCGGGTCAAAATATTTAATTCGGCGTATTTAATTAAAGTCACTTTTTTGTCCATTGACAAAGCGATTATTCACAGTCTTTTCTATGTAGAGAGGCGATAATCGAACAAGAACCAGCAGATGGCATGTGGTCACCGCCATCCATGGACATCAGCAACATAAAACCATCACTGATGCATTCATTGCCAGTCATAAAAATAGAGAAGGAATAGTTAAACTGTCTCTGAAGCCTTCAATTAAATCTGGTATCAAAAAACAGCGAGACATAAATAAATAACGCCACATACTCATAGCCCCACACTAGGATACCCCGTGTCGTGGGTGCCATGGACAAAACAGAAAGACATATACGCACCCAGACCGAGAACAGAAATTTAAACTCATCATTTAAAATTCGGTTTCGCTGCGAATGGAAATATGTACCTACGTCGCACGGG
>DWJN01002407.1:0-15339 GCA_018248895.1 Carystus phorcus | reverse complement strand
CAGCATATTAATGCATACATTAGTAATAAAATCCCTAACCCGTATGAATATTAATAGTGTATTAAATACCATAGGCATCGTTAAGTCCTATTAGCGAGCTGCGATCTTTAATAGCTGCCTATACGAAGAACTTTGTGTCGTATACGTTCTGTGCTCGCGATATCTTCCGCGTGGAATCTAACAAAAAAGTTATAGTACACGTTCGCAGTTTAACGATAAATTCTAAAATAAAAGTAGCATACATTAATTTTTACATCAGCTATCTGCCAGTGAAAATCCCGTCGAAATCGGTCCAGCCGTTTCTGAGATTAACGTGCATAAACATACAAATAAACAAACAAAATTTAAAAACATTGTCTTGCCTACATAAAGGTCCGCCATTAAGAATTTTTAATTATATTTGCCATATACAGACAGGGATCAATTACAGTTTTATTTTATTTATAAATTTATTTCAGGATGGCTAATAAAATAGAACGGTGCAAACGAAAAACGTATCACCATATACATACATAGGTTTGTGCGCAAACTTGCGCTAACTACATAAAACATAACCTTTTAGATATTTAAGGATCTATATCATAGCTTTGACTATTAAGCTAAATCTATAAAAATCTCATTCCTATGTATGTAAATATTTTGTCTTTATAGTAGAATATCTTCTCTTTGTATAAGGTAATAAGAGCGAGAATAATTAAACTTTGCGTCTTCGGTGTCAAGAACTACAAAGTTCTAAAGCTAACACGTTCTACCCTCAACTTGTAAAGCAATCATGTTCGTGTCACCGCGGTAATATCCGTAACACACACTCGCAAAACATAGTTACTTAAACAACTAGCTGGGCGAATAACTAAGTATTTAAATTCAATTAGTAAGAGAATAAATGAGAGAGCTAATGACGATGACATTATGACATAAATAATCGCCTTACTTCTTAAAACTTGTCTTGCTACCCGCATCCGAAACAATTGCTAAGCATTTTTAACAGGCGTTATATAAATTTAATTTTTATGTAAGAAATAATCAGATTGGTTATTTAAAAACAAAACCCATTAAATATTGTATAGAACAAGGGACATTCCTTATAACGAAGAAGTATAGATAATGCTCCATCACGCTAAGCATTAAGCACTACATTGCACCAAAGATGAGATTGAGGAATCATATGACATTTCAAACTTTCACCTTTGCTGAATCAACCACAATTTCGTGTGGGTAGATGTACACATATTTACAAACCTATCATTGCCTTACCAACGGTACCTATTGGTCGATCAATTAGGCAGCAAGATTGTAAATATCAGCTGAACCTTTCGACTTGTCGTCTGTCAACAGTCCCTGTTTTATTAGCGGTTGGTACACATCGGACGTTTGAACAGTCGGTCGAGTTAAAGGTTATATGGGCTGACCTTTATCGAGTTGTTTAATTAGTAGAAGAATTTTTTAATCTACTATCTTTAAACTGTAACGAAGTAACGAAGGTTTTCACTGAATCTGATGTGAATGAGGTAAACTAATTCGTTTCCCTACATGGTAAATATGTATATGGAAAAACCCTTACTGAGAGGATACCATACCATAGATTACAATAACTGTCTATCGATCTAAAGATTTTTATCTGTTTGTCTATTTATGGTGTCAGCAGATTTAGATGCGATTTATACTGTATCCATGTAAGCTTGCGATGACAAGATTTTCGCTCCGGATAAGTTATAAATATGCCGAGTATCATCGAAATTTGTTTAATGATTTTTGCGTGATGAACAGGCAAACAATAATTACAAGTATCTATATCACCTATATCAATGCCAAAGCCTTTCGAAAAATATTCAATGCTCTAATTAGACCCTGTTTAGTTCGGAACAAGGCAAAGAAACCTTTGCATGTATATTATCGTCCACTATTTGTATCAGAATAAAATCGACAACAGAAAAAAGTAACACAAAATTATAATACAGAATTCCATCGCGTTCTTGAAATAAACAAGACGATGCAAAAAATAGAATCGCCGGCGCCATAACGAATCACTGGTAATTCGATTTTAAAACCACTCGAGTCGCGCACCTTAACTGTTACCGGATCAATAAATACGTAAAAATGTACGCATTACCATATTTCATTGTGAAGTACACATGATTCACCCGTACGATACAAATGGCCCACTTGCAAATGAGCGTTTAACAATATTTTCTATTATACACCCTACCATATCAGAGTCAATAACAATCGAAGTGCGTTGACCTTTACGACAAACGTGTGTTTAATAACTATGCAGAACACAGGCTAACTATATATTAACCATCGACTTGTTTAACTGACCAGTTAGAAGAGACCTATCTATTGTTTAACTTAACACATTTGTTAACCAAATATCTAGGAGTGGAACACGCGGCACAGTTCATAATAATTTGGACAAAAAAATTCTGAGTCGAACAGCCGATTTAAAACATCTTCAAACGATTCTCAGAAAGTTAATAGATTCGAAATATCTTCCGTTGAACATATGTGTAGAATTGAAAACGATCGTATTTGAATACTGAATTATAGCTGTTTAAATATAGAAGGTACAAGATTTATCGCACATGTAAGAACAAAATTCTTTCATGTTTCTACAATAAATACTTTTTAAACAGCTACGCTAGTATTGACACAATGAATAATACATTTGCAAAAGGGTACACGTGTTTTATTTTATTCGAATTAATTGTAAAATACTTGTATTTATGTAAAAAGATATTGCCTTACCATGACTCAGATATACTCCTAGATGGTCTTAGATATCAGACCCGATAGGACCATAAGGAGCCAAAGTCCCGGCCATAATGGGATCTGCACGAACAACGATGCTTAAGTAATAACTCCTGATTAATGCTGTGCAGGCGCCGCTTGGCTACCTCTTAGAATTTATTACGTGTTCTGATAACATCGTTCTTGATAATTTCACGAGCATTACAATATTCTGTTCTATCGATTCTTGACATTTGACTTGCGCTATCTCCTCCAAGTGTCATACAAGTCGTTACTCTCTCTTATCTAGAGGAATTGCAATTACAGCATTATGTTCTATGAATGGTGTTACTGTCTTCGCGGTCATTGCTTGTATGTTGTTAGGTGTTATTATTATTTACGTCGACTTTCTCGTTTATCACTTCACTAGCTGCATATTTATTAGTATTCGTTGTTAACAAATGAATAAAGTCTTAAAAACACATTTTTCTTTAATAACATTTCAAGTTCACGAAAAATTAAATTTTAGATAAAAAATTATTTATTCTCTTTATGATTCATTCAAAAGTCATATATATGACTGCTATTAATGTTTAATAACTAAGAATCATTGTAATCATAGTAATTCATTGACCAATGCACCTATCTTATATAGCGTCTGAAATGCACTTTTACTTTCATATTCACAGTACTACTTGAGATTAAGTACCTAATACTATATACTTTTACACGTAATTATTTTATATTTTACAATAACAATATGTTTCACGATATTATCAACTTAAAGTATAAGGCGAACTCAATTTACTTTGATGGTTTTTCCATAACGGAAGTTGAGATCCAAAACCCGATATGTAGTTGCCTTTTGACCTCGATATCTAGGATCAGGGGCACGGGCTAGCCAGTTGCTAGGTCACTAGAAAGTCGTAAATCAGGATAAGCCTCTATGAGTCTAACAACTAACGTAATACCAGCAGCATAATGATAAATATAATGATTTCTCACTTTACTGTGGAATAATGATTTGCTGCTTTAGTGAACATTCGCCTATAGGTATGATAATATGTATGTCATTTTTTCAGCCTAAATTCAATATGTACGTATGTCTTGTTAATATCTAATGATTGTTACTGCGATGCTGGCTTTAAATTTTGAGACAAAAACCATTTATAGTTGTTTAATTTCGTGAGTGGTTGTTAGACTTACTAACTACTTCTTTATTTACGTTCTTTGTAAATATTCGTGACGATATTCAGGAATACTTACATTAACTATAATTCGCTGAGCTGCAATTCTGTTATACTTTAAACCTTCAAACATATGCCCGCTACTATAGGCAATTGAATGTTTAATGTAAAATATTAAATTTAAATCAAAATTTATATCACGTAAAACACAATGTTACGTTGAAAGAAAATTAATATTTCATTCACAATTCTCTTTGTCTTATCTTATCTTCCTTTTGCATTCCGATGCATCATGGCGTCAATTCTAATTTGTCCAAGCCAATGTACTTCATGCGTCGTGTAAACAACTACGATTTTATAATGTCCACTTGCAATGAGATCATTCTCTTCAATTTACTTGACATGAGTAATTCTTGCTCCCTTTGTGTCGCTACTAATTTAATTATCTCCAAAGATATAAATCAGAGCAATTACTGTCCTTTGATTTATCTCTGTGCAATCATTAGTTCTGTGCTCGCGTAAATTTTGCGTACATTACATGGTATTACTAATTCATTAGGTTATAGAGCTACAGGTTTCTGCAACAGGTTACATGTTTTACTATGTTCTCATAAATCAATTGCGGCATTTACTGCCATTTAACCATGGACAGTTTTGAAACTTGATATTAATATAGTTTTATCTGATTTTCTAGTACCGTCTTATTGAAATACAATGTATGTATGTCAAAGCGCCCTTTTAATTTTTTTAAATTCTGAAAATAAAAGTTTTGCGTGCATCAAATATTTCTAGATTAAACTTTTCTTAACCCTTTTATCAGTTTTCTAAACGTATTTTTAAATCTATAAATTTATATAAAAGATTTTATTTATAAGAAAAAATACAATCATTGAGTTTACATTATATAAAGTTTATTTGTAAACAACGATATCTACATCGCTCCCAGTGGAGATGTTACTGATATAACTACCCAAGAAACAACCAATATGTAACCAGTACAACTCAAACTACACAAGTATGAACCGTATTAATCATGGAGAAGTTTGCAATTACCGCCTATTTGTCTTTAACGTTTGTTTAGCAAATTATAGTTGATGAAGCATCGGCTTGACGGTACTTAGTATTGAAATATATCAATGTTAAATAGAAATAAAAATATTATGTGCAGTTATTTCTAGGACGGTATCGTAGCAGTGTAGATTTAAATCCGTATTGTATTTATGTTTATTTTAATGTTCTATTTTATAGTTTATTTATAGTTAGAGGCCCACTTACACATGCATTTTTCATCAACCGAAATGCTTTTAGCATTATTTGTTTATTAGTTATGTTTATTGTACTTATTATTGTATCTTTAAGCAAATAGTGATAGACGTAAGAATTATCACCGTAGAATAGCGTGAAACACGTTTGAAACAAATCCTCACTCATTATTCTTGCGACCTGACAATGGAGTCAGAAATCCCGACTTTTAGACAATGCTAGTTTGTTATTTAGTTGGACGAAGGCGCCAAGGGAGCCACGTTAATCTGACAACTAACAAAGCACAATACAGCCTGCGGCCGCTGGCGGACTTATTAACGGGCCCCTGTCACTCTGGCGAGTAACTTTCAATTAGGACCTTCCCTTGGATCAACATTAGAACGAAATACTAGTCAACCGTTATTGTTACGCTCCGCTGATTACATTACTGTGTCTCTTTGAAATACAGATAGCAACGTAGGAACAAATACAGTAATGGAAATTGTAAATACGTGGCGCTATTAGAAAAGCGTGATATTTTTGGAAGCAGTAGTGGTGTAGAAAATCCGTGAAGGAGATAATTAGACAATGCCCTAATTAGCGGATGATAAAGATTTTGTGCTTTATTATACGTTGCATGTGTTATTTCATTTAAGTATAGATTTTAAGTCGTTTAATCAATTGATTTTTTAATGATATCCTATCTCTTTTGCTTTAAATAGTATACTAATATATGGTTTTATTTTATCATTACTCCTTTTTCATTTATCTGTACTGTCGCAGCGTGGTGGAGTATGCTCGAGGCTTCCTCAATTAATTAGAAAGGACTTATGTCCTATACAATGAAGTTCAGTTAATAGGTTCAAGCCATACTAACAATTTAGAACATTTTTTATATGATAACGTCAAAAATATTTTAAATGGCAATTAAAACTTATAAAAAAGCACTGTGTCTCAAAATATATTTGTGAAATCTTTCACACCATAACTCGAAGAAACTAAATATACGATAAAAACTACGCTACTTAAGAAATGTCTCGCGTTTTAAGATCAATTGATAGAATGTTGCAACGATTCTTGTTCCTAAGTTATTTTAACGGTATCGTTCTCAGAATGTCGTCACTTCCGACGCATCGAGTGGCGATTGAATAATAGTTTCTTGACCAAGGCTAATATTTGTCGAGTACAAAAAGCCGATTCAAAAAGGTACCGTAGAGGATGTGATTTGAATAAACACGGGTTGTGTTAAGAATACTGCACAGTACAACTTGCCGATAAAAATTTGATACATTTCAGATCAAAATGCAAAAATTTAAAACCAAATCACGCAATCCTATGTTATCCCTCGTAACAATTATTTTAAGAGCATTACAAATAACTATCATAAAGAATAATTCAAATGAATACATGTTTCAATTGAAAAGTTGGACAAGTATTAAGGATCAATAATATATCATTGTACCGCTGAGATAATTTGACGGTGGTGCCCAAAAGAGCCAAACAAGCATTAAATTGGACTGAAATTTGCCTGCGAACTGTTAACACACAGTTTTCCGATGAAAAAGACTGATTGTAAGCTAGAAAGATGGTAATTTCAGTACTCTTATCGCAACAAACATACCACGGGTCAACATATTGCAGGTATTGGCCAGAACCTTACGCCCCCTCTCTAAGGCCTCGTCGTTGACTTCGTAAGTAAAGAAATATATAGTATTCCCTTTAAAAAAATACTTGCTTATGAAACTAATATTAAAATGTTGCTTTTTAAAGCGACAGAACCTAGTGTGATTCTAACTTATTGTTACTCGGAAGGAACGCTTATCTGTTGATCGGTGTATGAACAATTTGATTGGAAAGATATCGGGAAGGCTCTCGATGTTGTTGTGGACGCTAAGCGCTTACAAAATGCATGCTATTTGTATATGGACTTTTAAGTAGGAAGGCGATAAGATACCATGCATTTTTATACTTAACAATGAAGAGAGTCGTATTTTATACAGATTACGGCGTTTCCTTTTATGTTAGGGCTGGATTGTATTCGAAAGTTAACAATATACACTTATACGAAACATTTTGTGACTGATTTCGAATTGAACTGCGGTCCCTTATGAGTTGTCGTCATATCTCTCCAGGATACAAAACTTTATCGGCGTGACACCACGATGTTCCATTTGATAAACACGTCGTACAATTGTGTATTTACTTCGGCAACTTTAAGTACCTATTGTAACGTAACAGGCATTTGAAGAAATAAATACGAGTTTCTAAATGGATATATTTTATTTCCAATATTTTTTTTGATAGAATAAAATTCAAACTTTAACATCCCGTGTAGTCGCCAATCAAAAGTATAAAGAAATTCAGTTGACAGAAGCAAAAAAGTTACTGTTACTGTTTTCTTACTTTATGTTGAATCGTTTAATAGTTTACGCTATGGTTTAAGTACAAATTTCTATATCGACTTAGTCTAGCTTTGTAACAATCACTTGAAATAATAGTAATAGAATAGGCTCATCTCAACGTTATTGGCCCACGAACTGCACCGAACAACATGATTGTCTATCCTAAATTGATTCCTCAAGTACGCTGACATGCTTTCACCATACCACCGGGGCTGTCCAATCAACCAATTACAAACACAAGAGGATTTAGCCCATTAGCTCATTGAAGGAAATTAACAATTGCTTGAACTCCAAATAACTCGTCAAGCTAATTCCGTCACGTCAGTTATCATTTGTCTCGAAGAGCGCGATGACCCGTTTGTTGTGAAATGTTATCGTTAGTATTGGGAATAATTAGCTATTGGTGGTTGGGCAATCGACGGGTACTCGGAGCTTTGTGTGGTTAAGGAGATTTAGGTCGATTTGATCCGTAGCTTGGAACAGAATTCGTGTATTGGTTGGAAAACAAATGTGGATCTAGTTGAAGAACAAATATAAGAAGAGAAAGGAACATATAATAACTAAACACAAACACGATCTCTCGGCTTAATTATATATATACGACTCGCAACACTGAGAATTTATTCGTAACGTTTGAAGATATGGATAGTTAGAAAAACTTTGAAACACAAATACAAATTAGATTATTAAAATTTTAGATCTGCCATATCTCCTACTCGGAAACAAGCCCCATTTCATTCTAAATATATGTAACTCAAACATTGCGTTTGTCGAATATAGATAGTCGTATGAACGCATTATAATTTAATTGGAGTCATTTTATCTGAATCTCCAATATACGACGCCCCTTACCAGCCAGTATTAGCAAAAGAAAAATAAAATACGTCACGTAAAAGGTTCTGCTACAAAACACAAATCCTATACAAGGTGCTTACAATAAGTCACCGTTTTTACGTTAAAGTGAGTTACGTAAGCCCCTGTTGATTTGTTATAAAGGGATTATGTTAATTAATTGGGTACGTTAATACGAGCGGAACAACGAAAGACTTTACTGCTTGCGATTCGTCAGTCATATTTTTAAACATAAATAGTATATTTAAAATTGTGTTATCTTTATAAATGTTACGATTTCTAATGAGGAATTAAGTATTATGTAATTTGTGAACTTAATATGAAAAGCTACTTAAAATAAAAAATCATTTATAAATATATCAAGACCTAATTGAAAGCTTTGCGCAAATTCTTTATCTAGACAAGGTAAAATATATGCAGATAGATTAAATATTTATGAATCAAAAAATTAATAAAACACTATTCAACAAAAATTACAATTACTTCATTATACACAGACAGACAGTATACTTAAACAATTCAGTGCTACAAATGACGGTTAATATGTTAAATTGCAGAATTGCTTCAAGGCCAAGAACGACGGAACGATAAGAAGTGGTTGATGGATGCGCGGACGCACTTAGTCACATCCTTTCTGATAGTCTTGGCTAAGAAATATTACAAATGATAACATCTGAATTGGATGTTACTGTCACTCCATCCCTTAGCACAATGCCGACCAATGAAGTCTAAATGTTATTACGTTTGCATATTTGCGTCTACTTTCTATCCCTCGTTATTTCACAAATTTTTCATATATGCCTTTTTCAAAGATTGTGTAGCTTAATAAATACATATAATGAATTGAAGACGTCTGCCGATGAAGGAAATAATCTGTAAATATGGGAACATTTTCTCACTTACTAATTATTATTATTGGTTTAAAATCCAAATGCAATAAAAAATAATGTATAAAATTAATGATTTAAAGTTTTATAAAACAAGTGTACCCATAAGACGTCAATTTACTATAAAAATTCAATTGTTTTAACCAATGTATTGGAAAACAAATCTCTGCCTTCCTTCTATCGTTTCGGCTAATTATGTTGAGTAGGAATATATTCTAAGCTACGTTACTCGTTTAGTTAGCTCAACCGCTGAGTTCTTAAATGATGGTTTATCTCTTTTTAATTTGAAATGCCTCTTATAAGAACATATTTTAAGTATTATTATCGTCAGTCGTTTTAATCTAGCCTATGGCATTAAGTTTGTCTTTTGCTACAGGAGTAATATGTTTTTATAAATAAAGATCGGTGATAAATTATCGCCACTTCAGGATATCGTTAACACAAAAGTCATCATCGATCCAGTATCACCTAAGTAATCGCGCAATACACTTGGTAATCGTTAAGACAAAAGTCATCTCTGATCCAGTATCAGTCAAGAAGTAAGCGAGCAATACATTTGGTAATTAACTTGAACAAGAAAATTCTATAATCGCAGACCTTCAGCTAATTTCAATAAACTCAGATACAAAATTAATCCTAAACCTGATGCTGTGGAATTTTCAACTCATTAGCGCAAAGACAGGTACAGAATGTACAAATTTACGCATTTTACTACATGTATTTTATTTCATGTAGCATAGTAAATTACTGACATTAAACCTACTTTATGATCACTTTAACGATTACATTCCCCAGGCATGTACGTACAAATTGAATGTCACACATTTGAGATAAACACACGAAAATAAACCTAAAATAAACCCTTATATGGTTTAAAATGAGGGAAAATATTCAATCGCTGTGCCTATAAGCTCTTAGCGTAAATGTTGAGATAAACTATGTCCTGTTTGTATTCTAAGTAATTTGACTATACCTAAAATGGTATGCGTCGAATGAATACCAGTACACAATGATGTATTCAATAGATATTAATAATACATGTACATAAAGTAGCCGTGGTCGTAGGAAATTGTCGAAGTAATAGTAAAGTGAAAATTACAATTTCTCGAATACCCGACCAGGAACAAGAATTTATTCAAATAAACAATAGCCACAGTTTACCTCAGCTTCGGGTAATGTGGCCTGAATTTGAGATATAAAACGATAATAGCATAATATAAAATGAGTTACCTCCAAACACTTTCAAATACTACATTTTACGAATTTGTTGTAAATAAAAATACGAGATATTAAAACCGAAAAATATACAAAAAAAATTAGGAACATGAATATATCGGGATAAGGCAAAACATGATGAATTGATTCGAAAAATACTTTTATACTATGGTTTTTGTACATGTGTGGAAAGTAATACAACAAACAAATAGACTTCTTTTCGGCCTTTGACGTATAATTTTATTATTTTGTCGCTCATATTAACATTTTGTTTTTTTTCCTAATATTAATTATTAAAACATGATAATTATGGCATAACCTTATAAATCCAAATGTGATTTCGTGTATAATATTATCTTCTATTATCTCCTACATTCAATATTAACTTCTACATTACGACCATATAAAATTTACAATAACTGTTTTTATTTGCCTCATAAATTCACTATCAATTATTTGGGCTTTCAACATATTTGTATAAACACGCAGATAAAGCAAAAAAGAAAATTAGGCACATAAAGCCCCGGATGATATTTCAGTAGAGCTTTAAAACAAAATAACTGAAGTGCGTCCTAACCGAAAGTCCAGACTTATTACCGAGAGTGGTATCTATATTCCAGCAAATTCCCGCTCTCGTCCATATCTCACGAACTTTCAACGTTTCCATTCCATTTTTTCTGCTCTTGAACTATCTGCATATTTCACAGCAGTTGCGGTATTAATGCCTTCGCTGCAATGTTATTGTTGTTATTTATTTGAATTCTACTCCATGTTTTGAAATTGCAATCATTTTATTACACTTGAAGTGTAAAATATAAGAATTGGCGTTATTAATACTTCATATCTTTATTCAGAACTACCTGATAAAAATGGCTTTCAGTAAATTAGATACCACTCGTTAATGTTATGATCCAGAAGATATCTTTTCAAATACTTAAATCAAGCCTAGATGTTTAGTGATCAATAAAACTAGCGATCGTATAAAGTTGGGTAACTTTTATGATTTCTGTTTTGTGATTTAAATAAATAAGGTTTCTGGTCATTATATCGCTGAAGTTCGCTTTTGTAGAATTGCCATTTGTACAATATTCCACATTTACTTGTCATTCGATAAAGGACGTAGCTCTAACGATACCGACTCCTACGGATTTCCATGTAAATGTTCGTCAAGATAAGTCAACAGAGTGACATGGAGTCTCAAACCCTGGCTTATGGCACGATAACCCTCGCATGTTCAAGTTGATTGTAAGGTCATCAGTCCTTTTCTTGGTAACCTACGCACACTGTTGACATTGAATAATTTGTTTTGGCAAAAATTTGCAGCGCCTAATATAAGCAATATTTCATTTCGAATTTTGTTTGTAAGTTTATACATGCCTTCTAATTACAAGTTATTTGTTACTCGTAAAAGATGTTCAAATTTGTCCAATTAAATATTTATGAGATTTTTAAATACTTTTAAGTATAAAATTTTCATCCTCACATTGACCGAATTATTTGTACTAACTGCGATAAATATCTTTAAAATTCTTACAAGCGTAATATCCGACAGTGTGCATGTAGCATTCAAAGCAACCGACATGATTGTAAGGTCGCATGTATTATGCATAAAACTCGACCTAACTCGAATCCAAATCAATCCACGATACTTGTATAATGCGGACCGGCAAAACAAAAACTGCTTACGTAATGAGGGCGAGGATGAACCTTGTTTGCCGTTCCTTTGAAGCTCCACGATTCGTATTATTGGCGATATTTGAATCTGAATTACGTAAGGATAAACAAACAAGTTCGAGACATTCTGTACATTTGTCGCCAATCTCTTACTGATTTGATTCATGACGTACAAATAATCTTACAGATTGATTAATTGATTACTAGTGTAGATGCAAGTAACATTAAATTTACGAGGAATCAGTCTATCTAACAAATAAGCCATCATTTCAGAATGTCTCCCCTTCAATCAAGAGATATCTTATTTTGGCAATGCTCGGCAAATTGCTCCTAATCTCTATTGGGACTCCCTTCAATCCGGATATAAGGCCGTCATGTTATTATCTACTACCAATCTATAGGGTGAACCGATGCAGCGATTAACGAATGCGCTTGCCCGAGCGTACACAACCGACAGATAAGGGTTCGATAACACTTAATGCAGATGCCTACTATCCCAAGACTGCTACCAACAGCTTACAAGTAAATAAACTTGCACCGCGTACATTGCGTCCTAACTACAGATATGAACAAAGCTTAAATTAGTAAAAACGGAAATGAGTTTCTGCTTACGAGGAATTGTTACAAGCAACGGGAGGATCGCGTGCCGTTCGTCCGCGAATATGCAAATTTTGGTGCTGCGAATAATTGTCTGCCTACTTTTACCGATCTAATATCAGCAAGCAATAAAGAGTGCCAGCCTCGACGAAGCAAAATCCTAATCGTATGCTTTACATTCCCCAAGGAGTTCCTCAAGGCACGTTTCTTGCGTCAGTTTTATTTATTCGTCATTCGAGACTCGGGACTTGTGTTTTCACAGCAAATACTTAAAGTCTCGAAAGTTAAACGTTAAATAGTTTCTTGTTTTCGGTGTTACGAACTGTTTGTGAAGCATAAAGTCTTGTCGCTAATTTTCGTTATTTGTACGCAAAACTCCGACGTGTCGAGATTTCCAAATATCTTCAAGTTTGCATACACTCTCTGTTTGTTGTTGGTATGGTAATATTGTTAAAGATTTTTAGGGTTAATGACTTTTCTGGTGGTTGGTACAAAAAAAATATTTTTAATATTTAGGAATAAATATGGCTCTGTTGAATTTCACCTTCTTTTAGCTTCTACCGATTACATTATCGATAAGTACCGCAAATAGCCAATTATCTATCTAAGTAGGTATATTTTTTTAAATCGAGTAATTCAACGCTTTCTGGAAAAACATTTTTGTGACACAAATACTAACCAATGTTACTATTCCCATTTTAATTGGTATCCTGCATTCGACAAGCCACAAATATCTGCTGGATCACTTCATTTGTTGTTTAAATTTAGTAAAAATGACGTTAATTAAAAAAACATATAATACAATAATTTTATTAAGTAACTCTTGTATGTACTTATGTTATAAAATAGAAGCTAGTACAATTTTGTTCTAAGCATTTCTCTTCTCAGTCGTATCTTCATGACTGAAGGTCTTGTCTGCTGCTGTTCTAAGTACTTAGTTATAGTTGTTCTTCAGTTTATTTTGACCAAATTTACAACTTTGGATATTCTTAATTTAGACCAGCAGTAAAATTTGAAGCGGATAAACGAAAATGAAAAACCGGGACCAAATGTAGAGCAAGAGCTGAATGCAACGGTTTGTTAATGTCTGAGTTTATTTAAAAGTAAGTCGAACATCTTTACTGACTCGTCCTACCATAACAGGAGATGCGATAAACATATTGGTCTATGTTTATATCGTCGCAAACACAAGAATAAACGAGAGGTAAAATAATTGGACAGTGACAATGCATTCGTCACGTCGGATGCTTTTGGTTGAGATAAAAACTTCCGGCACTAGCCATCACCACTAACTCCTTCATCAATCCGCATTTGAGTATACTCTAAGCCTTCTCAAAATTATGTATGAGAAGTGAACTACACTCTGTAGTTGGCCATTAATGGGTCGACGCTAATAATATTTAAAATATTAATAAAATAATTAATAGTATCAGCCGTTACTTTGCGGAAATCCATTGTTATCAAGTTAGTTTTCTCGCGGATTTTTGCAAAGTTGACTAATACTAACTTGATATTAATAAAATGTATGATTTTTATCTTTAATAAAGATACATATTTAATAGCTACATTAAAACATCACTTGTTCTCATCGTTCAAGCTGTTACTTTATGACGAGTGAAACATCCTTTTTCCAGTGCCGTACAATGTGCATTATAAAACAAAGCCCAAGTATTGTTCTACAGTTTATTATTATTTTAAGCGAATAAACTGAGGGTTTTGTTAAAACAGTTCTTAATGGAGCAAGTGATAAGCGATTTTCTATTGCTTCTGTAGAAATATTAAATAATTAGCTTTTTGTTATATTGTAAATTTGATATTCAATGTTTGATAATTTTGTTGGAGTAAAATCGAATAAAATCATTAGATTTGAATGTTTATAATAATATCTTATTATAAATGAATCATATAAATTTAAAAATCTTGTACTCTCTTGTTTGACTTTAATATGGCTTTGTATAAAGGTCTGAGAATTTCTCTAGTAGAATCTAATCGTAACTAAAATTGGTGTCTTCTGGTCTCGTATTTGATAGCTATTTTAAATAATAGACTTGGACTGGCAGACTTAGTAATGAGGCAGTTAGATTATATTCTCAGCTTATACGTGATTTTCATAAAAATAGCAAAAATTTTCAAGTTATTGTCTTACGCCATGACCTAAAGACGATTTGTTACATAGGTTATGTTTTCAATTGCAATTAACAGCGATTGGATGTGTGTTATATAAATTAGTTTATTAAAATGACTGACAATTTCAATATAAGACGAAATTTAATTTTTACGATGAACAGATCTAGTTATCTAGGTATTAATTAATTGCCATTATTTCTTAATATCAAGAATCAAATGATGATTGTCTTAAATTGTACACAAAACAACGATTGTATGTTTCCACCTATATCGCTTGTACTATTTCTATATTACTATGTATTTAATTGAAAATAAACAAACCGCTCCGGTTGTAACATCCGCACCATCTTTCAAATCTTTGTTATAGCGAATTTCATTGTAAACGATTCAATGGCCCTAGATTTTTTCAATCGTTTCATTGCAAGTGTT
>DWJN01002406.1:0-15339 GCA_018248895.1 Carystus phorcus | reverse complement strand
AACGTTTCAGAAACTCGAATTGACTTCATAGAACTTTCACGTTAATATGCGTGTTATATGAACGAAATTTTGACAGGCCTTTCAGAAACTGGCGGTAAACGTAATAACAAAATTTCTATCCTTATTACACAAACTCTCTCAGAGTGACAAACATTCTCTCAAAATCCGTCAAGCTTACCTACAAATAATTGATGATTATGGTTTTGTTAATAGCTACCTTAATTAATTAAAGTAATTTAATAAATAATATTCAAGGAGCACATTTCATAACTTTCAGTAAAGTTTCATCCGAGTACTTAAATGATAAGACGCGGTGAAGACAAGTAAATACCCACAGTAATTTACAAGACCGGCACTTAATTAAAACTAATACCGTTGGAATTTAAGAAGTGTAAGCTATCGATTGTGAATCTGGACATTGACCTTTTTCTAGTATCTTTCAAATAGTATCTAAAACCTTTTACGTATTCCCGTAGATGACTGAAGAAACGTGTTTGATCTTCAGTCACGTGTTCAACGAGAGGCCGAGTACTAATTAGTACTTACATTCACGCCGTAGAGACTCACCCAACAATCCAAACTGAATTTATTTGTTAGAACACTACTCGCAGCTGTGTTACCTCTTCTAATACTATTTCCTTAATTTAATTGAATACTTGAGTAACTAACTGACTAACCCTTTTTTATCCCAGACATTCAGCCCCCCGTACGAGTAGAAAAAAATCTTACTTGAACACTGACTGGACATCCCTTGATTACATTATATAAATGCTTACTTGACTCAATATCCTAATTTTATCTTAATGTTTATTGAGTGATATAACTAAACACCAAACGTAAAAGGAAACTATAAAACCTACTAGCTTATAACAAGAGATTTGATACAGCAACCGAAACAAATAAAAAAATAGAAAATATATTCTAACACTTCACGACCGTTCTTCTGCTTCTTCTAAAGTGACTAATGATTAGTCAGGTGAGAAAATGTGTTTTCTTAATAACTAGGCACTTAATGTAAGGTGTCACTTCACTCATGAACATTAGCATCACCAAAGGCATCGTCAATGTGTTGCTAGCCAAGAAGGAAAAGAGAAGAAAAAAAATCCAACATAAAAAACCCGTCTCAACGGTTATTAACGGGATACAAGTCACGTTGGTTTTAACCAAAGGAAAAGCACTTTAACTAACCAGAGTTTAAGTTCCAAATTCACAAAATAAAGCAACTGTCACCAGACAGAGTGCCTCTTCATTATTAACATTACAATTTACAGAACTTCTACACAAAACAGAATATTAAGCAACAAGGCGAACCGTAATTTTAATAAACTTTCACTCTTATAATAACGCGACTGAGCGCCAACTTCTTAAAGTATTCAGGCAAATAGACTCAAAAAAGGAACAATAATAAAATATACGACTGAAATATACTGGATTATCTCGCGTATAAGTTCACGACCGGGAACTTGTAAACTAAAGTTGGGCACCGGGGAGAGGTCGCGTCGGAACTTTGCTAAGATAAACAGATTAAGGGAGAAACACACACCGAGGATAGGCTGTGAACTTTCGCCGGAATAGGCATAACACGTTCAAATTAACTTTATAACATGTTAATGTGAAGTACACACAAGAGTAAACGCAAACCCTGCGGCAAAGGAAAGACAAAGCCTGCTTTATGACAAAGAATCAAAAGGAATAGAATTATACAGAGAGACTATAATCACAAAACCTTTTTTAGTTTTACTACTTTGGGTCACAAAGAAAATTATTAAGCAGAAGTTTTAGTTAAGGGACAGATAAAAAAAACTACGTGGAAGTTGAGATGGTGAGTTCTCGAACTGCAGAGTCGTATTACATTTGAAAATTTAAAACTATCTCGCCAACTCGATATGAGTGAAACGAAATTAAACTGAAAAGCGAATCAAGTTCCGTTTCGTAATAACGTTCCGTGACTTGAACTTAGAAATGTAAAAAGAGTATGTTATAAATAATTAGGTGTTTTGTATTTTATAGTTATTGAGGATCATAAGACTTTTTCTTTTTATTTATATTAAGTTAAAGCTGGACTACAATGTACTCCTAAATTGTATTCCTGATTATAAGTAGCGATTATGGAGTCTTGAATGGTAATGCCCACTAACTTAGAAGAGTATTCAATTTAGTCTTGATGGCACCCATATTATAATACAACGAGAGCACCCGACGCAGGCAATTTATTCCCGTTCTTAAAATAAAAACATTTTGGCTACTTATTCCGAAGTTCCCACGAGACTGGTTATTTTTAAGTATTTTCCTTATGATTTAACATTGCTATTTTTACTTATATTGTATTAGTTACTAGTGAAGCATGGGCGAGTTAACATAATAATAACAATACAAATTCAATACCAAACCACTATACATCTGAAGTAACGAAAGGTCTACAACTTTTTGTATATGAGATGAAGCCCCTGACCCTACAGCAATACCTTAATAAATTGAAACTATTTGCAACGTCATTATTAACTTCATTTATTTGTTTCAGATGAAATTAGAGCCGATTCGAGCTTGCTCAGTAGGTTGTCATACTCATGTCACGAAAGAGCAAAAGCATCCAGACACTAAAGGATTGTGTTAGATTTCTACGGCGATATTTTCGAGAATAGCAGGCGAAACTTCTCAATAAGTATCAAAATTGTTGTATAAATAGTACTGAAATATCATGGGACGATCCGGTCAACTCTCCAAAGTTTTATATATAGGCTCGCTTCTACGTTTTCAGTGAAACCTACTTACAGCTATTCAATGTTTTGAAGTTGTAGTAAACTTTGAGAACTTTTTCAGTAAACTTTGAGAACTTTTTCCTACTTCGAAGTCCAGTTGTATGTACTTCTTCTTCGTACCTACTTCATTTCTTAAACAAATATTTAAATACGACTTAACAAAAGATCGATTCCATTTTCATATTATGTTGTACAATCAACTCATATATACTTTAGTAAACCCTTTGTAACGACTGAACCTTCTTAGATGATTGTCACAATGGAATGGGTTCCACGCTACATTACTTTAATTACAGGTGTCATTTTCATAATGTTCGTAAGCTCGTTCAGAAGCAAAGTTTGGTCGTTGTGGTAAAGCCAAGTCAATTTTAATTTTGAACATCTTACTTTGGGTTATTATACGATAAAGTTAATAAATCGTTGCCCAACTATGCATTATAAAACTTCTTTCGATCGAATCAACATCAAACTCATACATTTTTAATAATACCATACAAATAATTAGGGCACTGTTAAACCATAGCAATTACACTCATCGCTGCAGCGGTGACCGGACCAAAACCCAACCGTGTTTATTTCCATGCAGCTCGCGTTAAGTTGACATTATGATAATCCCCACTTTCAGCTTAAACTGCAACTTTAAGCGCATTAAAAGATTCGCTTCTATTAATTTACATTTAACAGGCCAAATAATCTCTGTTTGCTTTCGTGATAAAACCTCAGACGGTATAGCACTGCTCTTTTATGGTCGTAAGCGAGCGTTTAAACTTAAGAAACATTTGATAATACTTCGTAACATCATACATTTACATCAACGTTTTGACTATTTCTTCCAGTTCTTATGGCTATTTTAGCACCTATATCAGATACAACATTGATATAATATTCATTCTTGGGTAACAAAGTTATTTTACCTGTTTCATTACCAACATTTTACATCTACAATTCTTTTTCACAATTTACCATTTACATTTAAACTGTTCGTTTAATAGAATTCTATTACCTTTTTCTTTAAAAAAGTGATAAGCTTTGTTTAAGACAGTCGAGGGAAAATTATTGTTTAAGTCACTGCCTTCATAGCGACGACAGCAAAACCTCGTGGCAACTTCGCACTTGCCACTTTTGCATTTCATTCCAGTGAATGTTTTGTTTGTTGAAGCACTCCTTTGTTCCACGTCGCGCAATATCTCACAGCTAATACTCCTAATGCAACGTTTTCTTTACTTTGAAACTCGAACCTGATGATTTCTCATTTACATTTTCAATAGAAAAAATATAAAGTAGGTATGTAACTAAATTGATAATGTCAGTCGATACTTAAAAACTTTAAGAATGTTTTCTTTTTTAAGTGTTTCTAATTTTGGTAACCTGAAAGACTTCTGGCACAGCAAACCTACCTGAAATCTTCAATGGGACCCTAAGAGTTTGAACAGATAAAAGTTGATTACAGACTTGAATACAGCTCACTACATCGAAGGGATTGGTATCGACATTTGTATCCTGTACAGGAGGATGAAATCAGCAACTAGTATCATAGTAATGTGGAATAAGTAGTAATCGGTTGGCCTGCATGCGTAAGTTATGAGCACTTTATTGAATGACAAACACAACATTAAAGCCGATTAAAAGACAAATAAAACCGTAATCTACTGCGAACAAAGATAATAAGTCTTTTGCAAAACAAATCGCGTACATCTCGACCCTTCTTCGACAATTAAACATGCTCGATCGATTCTTCTAAAAAGTTCTTTGATCGAATATCACTGAGTGCCGTCGAAGCGCTGTCCATCCGACCGGCATTAACCCAGTTTCTTTCATAAAGTCGATTATTTGGGCCTTAAGATTTAACAAGGACAGCTAGCCTGTACTAGATTCTAGAACAATTTGTCATGCAGTGTCAGAGCCGAAATGAGAAGCTAACGGATGATTAATAGAATATGTTCGTGTTCAAATTTGTACACGTCACGTCGTTTTTACGCTTCCCCGTCTACAGCGTGGAATCTGATGGCTTGTTACGTTAATTCTCATAAGTAAGGAAGTAAGAAAGACTCACATGAAGATTTACCGTTTCATTCATCGTATTATTTTTTACCCGACCGCTTCGGAAGAAGTCTTTCTGATTAGACTTGCACACTGCTCAATAGATTTGACTTCAAGTCATCGATGAACCAATACATACATTACTTCACCACATGAGGGTAAGATTGTATAGTAGTTAAGTATTATAAGTGGTTAAGTATTAAATGAAATAAATAAACAATATTGCCCACAATAAAGCTTCGTTTCTCATCTGAACTAAAGAAACCAGTAATATTGTCTTTAAGATCTTCATATTTAAGTATATCAATTCATCAAGTTAGTAAAATAATCCCTCGGCAGAGGAAATAAATACCTCTATTAAATAAGTGGAAAACGTCCCGAGGGACACAATAGTTGTATTTCGCAGAAGCCTTTAGAAATTTACGAAAATATAAGATATCCGAAGTGGACGGCAGATATTTTCCCGATATTCGAACACAATGCGCTGTAATGATGGGTTTATTATATTGTTTCATTGTAAGCTTTTGTGCTATCATGACCGCTAGTGACAAAATTTCTTTAGCGCTCCGTGCTTCGGTATTTTAAACTGTCAGTCAAGAGCTTGTGTCACTGTCAAGAGCAGTACTGTCAGTATCTGTCAAATTCTGTATCGTAGACATCATTAAGTTATGATGTAGGCCTTATGGCATATAAACTTCCAACACTTGCGTTGGCAACCAACTCTTGCCCCAATTCTGGAGCAGCGTGGTAGAGTAATGCTGGAATACTCCTCGATGAGTGAGAGACCTGTTTCTTGTACCATAAATGATTTGAATCCAAACTGGCATTCTGCAATTACCTGAAACAATCATAAGGTATGATGTTTAAGTAGGTCACAACACAGGTAGGCCTAACGTCTCATAAGACGGTTAAACTTGGGGCAAAGAAAATCTAGGTTATTGTAACTTGTAACTGTTCCACGGGTTGGGATTTCCTTTCGCATGATGACTGGAGTCGTCGCGACCCAGTTCTGGTTAGGGTTCAAAACCACGACAAACAAAACAATGCGGAAAATATCACAGTTACAAATATGACTGCAATATTCTCTTTTTCTGAACATAATTAAATTTAATATAGTTAGTATTATACCAATTGGAGATGTATTTAATATATTAAAATAAATAAATCACACCACACACTCATAGCCCCACACTAGGATACTCCGTGTCGTGAGTGCCATAAACAACACAGAAAAACATTTACACACACACCCAAACCCAGAACAGAATTTTAAACTCATCATTTACATTTTGGCCTTGCAAAGCCAGGACCCTTCGACATTTGAATGATCGAGTTTAAATTTCTGTTCTCGGTCTGTCTGTGTGCATGCCATTGAACTCCTCCCAAATGTGACCAATAACGATAAATTTTTATATGTGTTTAAATGAATTGTAAAACGGTTTAAAATTACAATTCGATTCGATAGAAAATGGTTAATATGATGCAGGACAGCATTTGCCGAATCCACTTGTATAAAAAATAATACTAATAATACTTCCAATAAATAATTCTAATGATACTTCCAAATCGAGGTGAATTTAAAAGTGTAAACTTTGTTTTTTTTTATGTCCTAAGCCGGCAAACGAGCAGACGGGTCACCTGTTGGTAAGTGATCACCGTCGCCCATGGACATTAGCAACACTAGGGGTGTCACCAACGCAGTGCCGGTCAAGAAGGAAGAAGGAAAAACAGATTTTAGGTTCGCTAGCTTAAATAAAACAGCTCCTTCTGCCCTCTTGATGATTTTTTAATTATATTTGCCATGCACAGATAGCAATCAGTTACAATTTAATTGTATGACATTTCGAGAAGAGAAATCAAATAGTACTCTTTAGATGTCAAATTTATTTGTGACTACATGACAAGTACTACTTCTCCAATAGGAAAAGAATAAAAAGAATCATTGAAATCGGTACACCCAGTAAAATTCACACATAAAAAAAAAAAAACAAAAAACTACAAACGAATTGCGAAGCTCCTCCTTTTTTGGAGTCGCAAAAATATAGTCCACTATTTTTGTTACTGTACCATATTGAATTTAAAGTGACGTTATTTTATTTGTCATATTCTCTTTATTACTTCCATTTGATACAACATCCATTGCCTAAAAAATAACTACTCCGCAATTCCGGATTTAAAATGGCGCCAGTAAGCTAACAACACAATATTTAACATCCGAAATAAAGGTGAAATCGTCGATAATAAGCAGAATGCATCCCCACTAAAGTATGTCGGCTTAAAGATAAAAATGAAGGTCATTAAATTTATTTTTATTTATATAAGTATAAAACCGACTTATCGACAAAAGGTTTGTACTTCTATAATTATTATTATTTCGACAAGTTATATTCCACTTATCAAATAAGCGCCATCTAATGTTCATTACCGCCTGACGTAAGTACATCTAAACAAGTTAAATACACAATCTCCTATTATTAACGTTAGATGGCGGGCAATTGGCAACTTTAAATTTCTCTATTTGACCAGATTGTATTTTTATCAATAAATAATTGCTGGTTATCAAAAACTATTAGGTATTCAATATAAAATAATATCAACAATTATTTTACACATAATTTTTTTGTGCCACATATTCATGTTTCCATTTGATATTTAACGACATCTAACAATAAAATTAGATACTAAGTGTTCCATGAAATTGATAAATAGTTAATAAAATTTTCGGTAGATGGCAGTGCTTCGTAAATTGTTATCAATAAGTATCGATAGATGGCAGAACTATACATTACTACTGTTAAAGTTTTATTAAAATATCAACAATTACGAATAGATGTATAGGTATGTAAAGTTATCTGTAGGTAAATTAGTCGAAAGTCAAACTAGAATATTAGTCTCGTAGTGGGTATGATTATAATAAAATGTGGGAGTACAATGCCTTTAATTAACGTAGTGATAGTTACTTCCTTATCTGGTAGATATTTCCTTATATACAAGTTAAGTATATAATTTTAATTCGTCACGGAAGCTTTTAAAAACTAATACTATTACAAACTAGTTGCGCTCGCATGAAATTTAACAAAAAAGTTTTTGTTCAGTTTGCAGATTTTACCATAACTTATACCTAATTATAAAATAAATGTTACTCCTTATTACATCAGCAGCCAGTGAGAATCAGGCCAGAGATTAGCTGGAACAAACAGACAGACAAAAATTGCAAAAAAATATGCATTTAGAAAACAGTGGTAATTTAATATTACAAACAGACACATTAATTTAATTAATTTGTATAGATAACGCAATATTTAAGATACAAAAGATTTGGTAATCAAACGAGCTTGTCTAGGCGACGTTAGATCGCAATTAGGTATTTGCATTTGCATTCGAAGCGATTTATTTCTATATCGACCTCTTAGAGAACATTGTGTTACATAAAAATAAGAAAACAAAATGTAGCTACTTCTACTGACTTAACTTTATAATTTTATTCAGTCGTCATTAATCATGCTGGCAACCACATTTCCTATTCCCATTTATTTCCACTTTCAACTTGATTTATCGTACAGTTAAGTGCAAAAAAATATGCGGTCGCAAAACAGGAATCGCATCTCGGAATATTAACTTAGGTGTAACCTTTGATTGCTCGTCTTGCCTAGAACGCCAGCGATATAAACGTCACTTTGACATTTAACTGTCAAATTTGACAAGTACCATGTTTTTAAAGTTTCAGGCGAAGAAAAAGCAGTCGTCTTTAGTTTTAAGTGTTAAGTTTGGTCACATAACATTGACAGAGGATTCGCCAATATAACTTGACCCCTGAACAACTTTTTTACACCTTTGAAGAACCTCATGTTATAACGTTCTGAGAATACCTCAGAAAGAAGCTTGCCACAATTTGCTAATGCACGGAAAATAAATATATTCATTACTTTGCAAAACCTTATCGTATTTCATCCGAGTTTCTGCATAACTTACTGTATATTTCTGAGGAACATGGCAGCTGAATTTTGAAACGTCAAACGATTGATCTGAAATTTTATATACTTACATATATGCGAAGTTCGAATATCAATAACGCATGATTGTTTATGTGATATCACTCGAAGTATAATAACTAACTCACGGATTCCGCAGATATTGTTCTACAAGATATCCCAATAGTCTTCTTAAAGACTTCTGCATACTGAATTTGATGTCCGTATAAAAAACATGAATTTAATAAAAAAAAAATCTGTCGGCCCTGATTATAAATCTAAACGTTTCTTGAATCCATATAAACACAAAAATATCATCAAATCATCTGTCCAACCCTTTAAGAGGTCAGAGTTTCGTAGATGAAAATATATAGACCTCCATTGAACTTTACTTATATTCAGGGAAAACGGAGAACGTAGAACCTCCTCTTTTTTTGAAGTCATTTGAAAACAAATGAACCCTGTTTATTATTATTATTATTATATACTCAAGTTAGGATCTAAGAGTTCACTAAACGTACGTACTTGCTTTAATGACACTCGAAAAATGATCGAGGAACTACACAATCTACCGGGTGTCATAATAATGTCTAAGGATATCTCCAACCAACAAAACATCATTTAACATTGATCGACGTGAATAGGAAGATTGATGATAGCGAACAGCACTTCATAGGATATCGTGGACAAAATGTGTTATTTGTGCTGTTAGTAGGTACTTGTTTGTTATAAGGAGGATTGAGGAGAAAAAGCAAGATATTAGTTAGTGCTGTAGCGCGATAACTGTTAATTAGGTAGTAATGAAAGTGACTTTTTAACCGACTTAATTAGTAGTTACTAAAAGTAGGAGGTTGTCACTTCGTCTGTATTTTTTATGAGTGTTACTTAATAATTTTTTACTGGCTGTGCCGGTTTCGAAGATTCATATTCGAAAGCTCGAGCTGGTCATATGCTCACTTTTAAATTTGAGCGACATCTGACGTGTGCTTTTAGAGTTAATTCTAACAATGTGAAATGTATGATGATGTGTGTGATGTGTCTTAAAGATAAAATAATTAAGCATTCAACTTAAACATACTTTCACTTTCACATCTTCGTTTGCAAAAACTATAACACTAATTAATATGGTCTGTAAGGAATGCTGTTCACACCTGTAATTGGCATGCGCACATGTTTTGTATACCACTTAGTATAAGACTTATATCTAGAATGGTGTGTAATGCTGTTGGTGTGCAAATAAATAAATAAAATAAAATAAAATGTGCATTATTTGATGCGGAGTTTTTTTTTAAGTTTTAGTGGCCAACCTAAGTGTCGGAAATTTTCAAGCCGCCTGAATGCCTCCGACAATCCTGACTACTGTTATTTGCTATAACAAATGGCGACCTAACGTGCCTTCCGAAGAAACGTTCAAGATTTTTTTTAACTAGCAATCAACCATCCAGGTACTGACTGCGTAAGTAGTTGCTTAAATATCGATTGCATAGGATCGATGCGAGCCGTCGAGCTATACGCACTTTAGCGAATACTTTACGGTGTATTAATTTGAAGTCGGTTTTTTGTCTATCCATTGACAAATCATTTTCATATTTGGGTTCCGTACCATCAATCTGTTAACACTGAACCAAAGCAACATCGCAGATCCCTAAAAACTTGTAAATTACGCCTGTGTACTTGCTCATTGTTATCTCGGCCGCTTTTGTCCTATTTTGTTTACGTTCACGCGTTTTCGCTGGCACCCATTTCTTTTTCAGTTAAAGTACTTTGCTTTGTTACGGAATGGCGCCTCTTATTTGAAGTTACGGAAATAGCGTAAACAGTACAAAAGGGCCGGATTGAGGCGGCCGTCAAAGGAATTAAATGCCTTATCATCATTAGGCCGTGAGTCGAATCGAATTCCTGCTACTATGTAACGGAATTAAACGTAACTCACTAAATATTTCTATTTCATATATTTTTGACGCTTACAAATTACAATATACACATTTTTGCCATTGGATCATAAAAAATGCCTAGCTGTGTTTTTGAATATTAAAAAGCGTTTGATACTGAATCCATTTCCACTCTAAATAAAAAGCTTGAAAATATAGGTATTAGAGGTACACAGTTAGCTTTAATAAAAGACTATCGCACTGGCCGGACTCAACGGGTCAAAATAGGGTATTACACTAGTAATGACCTCCAGATAAGGTATGGGATACCACAGGGTAGTGTCCTAGGATCTACCCTGTTCCTAATATATATTAATGACTTGTGTAACATGACAATCTAAAATGGACATCTATACTCCTATGCAGATGATACTGCCATAGTATTGTAAAGTTAGACAGGGCATGAGGTACATAATACTGCTGAAAAAACTTACGACAGATTGCTAGTTGGTTAAAGAAATCATTATCTTAAATACAGCTAAGACTAACTACATCTGTTTTTCAATATATAAAATGAAACAACCGTTTCATCCTAATCTACTTATACTCAATTGTAACATCAACCAAAGTACATATATAAGTCCTGAGATTGACAAAGTTTAAACAGTAAAATATTTATAAATTAGCATTGACCAAAGACTTTTCTGGTATATGCATGTTTTTAGCTTTTAGTCAACACAACCAGAAAACTGATCTGGATATTTAAAACCTTAAACAAGCAAATTACTAAACCAAGTCTATACGTCATTAGTTCAATCTATTCTAACTTATTGTATACTAGTTGCCCCAGCAACGTTGTTCTGCAACAATATAACCTAACAGACCCGACCACGCATTGCTGTGACTAAGGTTTACATACTCAATTTTTCCAATGAATTATCTTACATTTCTTAATTCTTAATTATCTGTTAGAATCTTATGGAACTAATTCTTTGTAAGATATAAACAAATAATGTGCAATAAAATAATCTTTAAGTTGAATCAAATTACACACGGTGTACTAAATTTATTTGAAATCGGTTAAGTAGCTTAAGAGTCCATAGCGGACAAACACTGTGATACGTACTTTATACATTATATTAAGATATGGGAAGGAATTTCTAAAATTAATTTTTTTGGGTTAGAATGTAGTCAACGATTACCTAGAAAGGTTATGTATAGATAGATTAAAGAATTAGATAAATTAATTAATTATAGATTCACTACAGATGAATTGTACAACATATCTAATTTATTAAATGTTAGGAAATTGTATATGTTGCACTTACTTTTGAAGATACATAAAGGTGTAAAAATAGATCGGAATGTGAGCTCTGAAAGAAGGGTAATAATCAGTGCAGTTAGTGTAAAAACAAATTTTGCTTTACACCAATATTCAAGACAAAATATATCAAGTTGTCAGACATACATAATATAAAAAAAATCCATTAAAAATATTGTATTATGTTGGAAAGATTAACATTTTAAGGTAAATACATTGACATTTATTTACAACGCCAAAAACACTTTAAAGTCAACATTATTCATTTAAAAGTTATCTAATGCCTTATAAATGTACAAATGCGCGCGTGTATTACAAATTTTCACTAGTCGTATTCAAATACTAAATAAAATTTAACAAAAAATCAGCGCCAACCCTAATCGCACTTTAAAATCTTTTAGCTCGTTGTGAGTTACCCGTAAATTATTTCACTATAATAAAGTAGTACAACACTTACAGAGCAACAAAAAGCTATAAAGTACCTCGGTATTAAGAGCTCAGTTCTATTTCACTTATTTTCTCAGGAGTCGCTTAATACATCCGCTGTACGCTAGCAACGTTCACGAGATAAAAATACAACGCGCCAAAAGCGGAAACTTTATCGGCGATGGAACGTGACGCCATTTTGTTTTGTTATGCGTTACAAAATGGCGGCGTAGTTCATTTGATTTAAGAAGTGAGTTCGTTTAGTTTAAAGCTGAGAAAGAATATAAATCAGACTTGGTTCGTTTTTTTGTTTTTATCAGTTTGCTTGAAGTATCAATTGGTGTTACGAGATTTAAGCTAACCCTTAATTTGCTCAGTAATATGTGAAGTATTTGTTTAAGAAAATAGCGGAAAATATGTTCTATTAACGTGGTTAATCGTATTAACATACTATTGCTAGTATAGTTTCTCTATGATATTATCAAGACTCTTTTTTGTTTTGTTCGAAAGCTATTTAAGGATATATTTGAGAAAAATAAAAGTTATTTATTAAAACATTAGATCCCATGTTATGTGCGTATTATAACACAATTTGGTTTTAAATTGTATTGTATTTAATTAAACTGTTTGAATGCGTATATATTATCTATACTAATATTATGAAGCTGAATACCGAACCGGCTAATCTCAGGAACTACTAGAGCGATTTGAAAAATTCTTTTAGTATAAGATAATCCATATATAGAGAAAGGTTATAAGCTATAGATTATCACGCTAAGATGAATAGGAGAGGAGCAGAAATAAAAAATATTGCGAAAACGGCCAAATTTTAAGCTCACCATGCGTGCGCTGAGTAAACAGTGAAAGTTACTCATAAATCATATATTAGAAAATTGTTTCCCTCTAAAAGATCTAAATAAAAGTCTGCGATAGCATATGTCTAACTTTTAAGGTTAACACACTATAACCATTTTTATGGTTCTAAAACTAATTCTTAAATAATAATTTATATGGCAAAACAATGTTTGCTGGTTCATCTAGTCTATAATACGCTAGAAAATTAGGTATAACTTCACGTGCGTATAGCCGACAATACCTATACTTACTGAGACGTGTAATATGTGACATTATTATCCGAAATTCTCGAAATCCGTATAAGGAGCCCTTATGCTTTATAATACAAGCTCAAGTATTGTACATTGCTTTCGAGAGCGAAATCTCCTCACAGTTGTTTACCCGTAGCACTTTGTAGCGAAGTGCTAGATATAAAGACGAATGACTTATGCTACAAATGTTATAACACATTTCAGACTTACCTAAGACAATTGGACATCAGTATTTAGCGATACTAATAAGGACTTTTAAATTTTACCGACAGGTTTTAATTACTTTGTATAACTAAGCAGAAAAGATCCAGTCAACATATTATATGAAATCGAGTTACATACATAATCTACTAATAAAGTTTATCAGTAATGACAGAAATTCTTCCAATGAAAAGGTATTATTATATTACTTTAAAAGAATGTACATGTTATGTTTCATGACACAGCCGATTTTCAAAAAGGTAGATTTACTCAGAATTACAAAAATGCTGATGGATCTTCTCTGCTCAACAGGGTCCAAAAGTAATTTTTCTGGCGTGAATATGTACGTTAGGTTAGGTTGCAGATTTTTGTTTACCTATTTTTAAGTTCTATAACTTTTTTTAGAATTTATTCGTGCGTGGCGTAATGGTCACCACGCCGGAACGCCGTTCGATGGGTCCTGGGTTCGATTCTCAACTGCGAGTGAACTTTTTGTGATTTTTTTATCTCATTTTAAGAGAGGACCTTTCAAACAAGATAACGTGTAAAGTATTCTATCTCATTCTTTCGTACTATATATTTATAACTTGGTCTCTGTTTGACGCACTTTTATTTCATCGACTTTCAAATGACAACGATTTTTGATGTTTCACTTCGAAAAATCTTTCCTCTTTATTAACTCTTTATGTTAACTCATTGAAAATTTACTTTAAAACAAAAGAAAGCGAGTAAATAAAAAGAAAATGGAACTCATTTTATCCGAGCCTCATTTAGTAACTTGGGTCTTTAACGCAGGGCTATTTAAGATGCCCTTTGACCCACATCCAGATTTAAACGTAACGAGATGTACCCAAAATGCCTCTAAAGAGGTCAGCAAGTTCGTTTTGTAAATGAAAAATATGTGTACGTTTCAAATATTAATGTTTTTGTTGTTATTAAAACAACTGAAGAAGTTTTGCGATTGCAGCAATAATTTTGTTACGATCAAGGAAGACAGAACCATAACCTAGGCTTAGATTGTTTTTAAATCGCCCGAAGGTCTCCCAATGGCTTAACGTACCCTCCGAAGCACGGAAGCGTTCACTAAACTTTACCAGCGACCTACGAGTGTTTTAATTCGACGGGTCACCTGATGGTAAGTGATCACCGTCACCCATGGACATTAGCACCACGAGGGATGCCACCAAGACGTTGCCAGCCAAGAAGGAAGCGATGGACCGGCTTCTTCAAGGATCCCATGTCATAGCATGGTCATATAATTGTTCATCTATACTAATAATATAAACCTGAAGAGTTTGTTTGTTTGAACGCATTAATCTCAAGAACTGCTATTTCGAAATGAAAAAATCTTTTTGTTTTGCATAGTTCAGTTACCGAGGAAGGCTATAAGCTATATAACATAACGCTACGACTAATAGGAGCTAAACATTGATGAGAACTGTTACAAAATCGGGACAAAATAAATCTTCTAAGGTGATACGAAGTTGGCCAGGTCTACTAGCGTTTGAGTAAGCTTAATGAAATTTGGGTTTCTAATTGATCTTATGGATATAATAAAATTAAACACACATAGTTTCATGTGTTTACGTTAAAGAGGTTTTGAGTTATAGAAGGGTCAAAAGTGGCACCAAGTGGTTCGTGTAA
>DWJN01002405.1:0-15340 GCA_018248895.1 Carystus phorcus | reverse complement strand
AGTCCGCGATAGCATATATCTAGCTTTTAAGGTAAACACACTATAACCATTTTTATGGTTATAAAAATAGTTCTTAACTAAAATCATTTATATGGCAAAACAAAGCTTGCTGGTTCATCTACTTCTAAAATATGGGCTTCCATAAGAATGATACAAGTTTCTCAATCATGTTACTTATAGGAAACTACGTGCCTTTCCTACTCTTATTTCTACAGTAAAATGGTGTACGCTAACGCTAACTTTATCTGATTGATAGTGTTATTAGCAGTCGTATTAAACGTTTGTTTAATTTAATGACAATCTAGTTTTTAATCACTGTAGCAGCTCTCGTTGCTAATTAATTGCAATAAGGTTAATTTACAGCGAATTCCTATATTTAGCACCGTGGGAACATCGTTTAGTGTAAGATTAAAGAAAAATAAACCAATTAATTAACAAATACTTATATACATTAATAACCCCGCACTACGATTCCCAGTGAAGTCGGCAACTAGGACAACACTAACACAACTCGAGAACAAACATTTTTCTATCACATAAACTTTTGCTCCGGTCGAGCATCGATCCCGGGACCCCTCACTTCGCAGGAAGAATCGCTACCAACTAGACTACCGAATCACCATATATTCATTATTCTAACATTATTAAAATGTTTTGTTAACGAAAAGTATAATCAAAATCAACGAAATATATTAAATTTGTAAACATTTTTGTATGCGAATATTTTCGTATTTTTCAATGCATATAATAGGAAGCAAGTTAACAAGATATTCAGAGTTCAATTATTGAGTTAGTTAGTTTAGTTGTGTTAAAGAGAAATGTGTGTATATGACGAGAATAGTTGAAACGGAGAAATAAAGAAAATAATGAAGCGTAAATTATTTAGTAAATCGTTATTACCTACTTTACTAAGCTGTTCTACTATAAAAGAGTGTAATATAAGCTAATTACGGCAAATCGCGAGCATACAGGCAGGCATACAGTGAGCCCTATGTACGAAATGTACCCAATGTCTACATTCCTTGTGAATTCATCCAATTATCCCTATTATCTTAATTAAACCCAAAACACCAAAGGCATGATAATTTATAACTAATCCTAATATTCTATCTTACCCCGATCCTCAGTAAATTACCCAGCAACTGTCGAAGTCACTACACAGCGTTAGTTACATGTAACGAGATTATGGATGAATTTACGAAAGATTATAATTGACAACAACCGTTAAATTTTTAAATGTTCGAATTGTCCTCGTGGTTCTCTCTGGTCTGGTCCCATAGAATTCCCTTTGATCAGTATATTAGTGGTATCTAGCTTAATCCGACTGTTGCTTGTAGATGTTACGATTCCCTGTATACGTAGGCACATTTCGACGTGTTGGATAGCTAGTTTTCATACAGGTTTACTGATTCTAGTCAGCTAACAGTCATGTTAGTGACAACACGAAGGGAGACATTTTTTAAAACAAAAACGTAATAAAGCTACCAAGTAGCATCCTGTTATCATTTACATACGAGCTGTAAACTAACAGGGACATTAATTGTCTGTCATCGTGGTAATGTAGTTTAATAAAAAAGGTATCATGCGACATTGTAAATTCTAATATATTTTGACGTCAGTTGTAATGGAACTCCTGAAGACGAATAATGAACTTGACTTTGAATTAGTAAAATATAGTTTATCGTTTATCGCGGCCGACAGACGTGGTGCCGTAGATTGCGTGTGTTGTAACTTGCGGTCAGATTAATAATATGGCTGATTAACTAGTTATCATACTAATATCACTTGCATATAACTACAATATGTACTTGCACACCCCCGCCCCCCGGCGCCCGCACACCCCCCTATGTGGTAATGAATGAAAGGGTTTGTTTTATATCACTATCAGTAGAGGTTTGTTATTAAAAAACCTTTTTCGTGTGTTTTTGATAAAATCAGCACTATTATATATTTCGTCTGTGTTTTGTTGAAGTATACAAAACCTATTGGTGTATGTCTTTTTTTATATATACACTATTGTCAACTGTCGTTCAGTTCTATAAGTATTAGTTTAAAATATGTACTGAGGAGTTTTGCTTCACCGTTTCTTCTCCTCGATGTTAAGCAACATTTTGAAACGGTTGTAGATTATTACATTATTTTGCCGACTAAAAATTAATAAAATTGTTACACACGTTTATACTATTAACAAAGTTCTTTATTATAATGATTCTGTTTGCGTGTATGTCACTGAATTCCTTTTAAACTGTTGTGCCAATTTTTATAAAGAAAATATTGGCGTTTAAGTTGATTTGAGAACGCTTCGGATTCACTTCAATCTGATAGATTTTTTACGATGTAGGATAACATCTGTCGAAATCGCTGGTACACTAATGAAATAATAATTTGTTCCACTTAGATATTGTGCCGTAATGGATATTGTGGAGCGATCGGGAGCGGGTCATTGAGAGCGGCCCCACGACCCGCCGACCAACTCATTACGGACCAATTGACATTGGACCGCGGCTCGTTGAGAGCTCCCCGGAGACCGGAGACCGGAGACCACGAGAGCTCCTCGTTAACACGACCACTGCACCACTACACTAACTATTCGTTACCAGCGCTGTTTGTTTTGACTCTAGAATAATACTCAGTAGGCTCCAGTTTTTGAATTGTACCACTGTTTATATATGTATGTCTTGTTTTAATGTTTAATTAAGTGTATTTACGAAATAAATGCACTCTCTGTCCTATCACTATATGTATACTCATAGCTCCGCAATAGGACTTTCTGTGTTGAGAATGCCAAGACAAGGATGCAAAATAGAAATTTTATATTTAACCTCGCTGGGAATCGAACCCTTTGGCTGACAGCGTCGTAGTGTCGCTAGTTTACTGAAATTCGGAAGTCGGGTGGTCTACACAATGTTAGAATAGTTCTCGATGCGATTGCTAGAAGTAAGGCAGAGCCGAGAAATTGAAGAAATTTTCCGATTGAAGTCGGTGTTTTTACACTCAAAAATGTGTCCTCAACTACATATTTGATTTTTACAATCCGCAATGGTCATCATTATGGACCACGGGGCTAATTGTTTCCCGTTCGACTCTCTGTGACGCAGGGAGGTATTTGAATAATGAATTTAGTTATCAGTTCTCGGTTGGATGTGTTCTTCTTTATTGGCACCCACCACATTTCGAATACCAGTGTGAGGCTACGAGTGTGTAGCGTTTCATTTGTAGCCTTAAATAAACAAGTAGTTACATAGTAGCTACTTCTATTAAAATGATTGAATTGATTACGAAGCCAACAAATCATAGTTTACGAAATCGAGATAAAAGTATCAAAAGCCGCATCTTGCGCATAACAAAAATCAAAGACGATTAGTTTGTCGGTGAGCAATCGTGAAGTATGGCCGAGACGGATTACGGAAATTTACATAATTTTCGACGAAAAATGTTCATATATCAAGTAGCGTGACATCAAACAATTGTGCAAGCTCAGTTGTTGTTTGTTTGTAAACTAACGGAAAGTTGTTGAAATCCGGAAGCATTAAAATTCGGCCCAATTTTCAGTTAATTTCAATTTTAGATAAAATTATTCAAAGCGCAGGTGAATAAAACGCTTCTCAGTTTTCCAATTTTATTGCCACCGTCACTTTATATTGGCAGTAATATAACGATCGCGTGTATTAGAGTGCAATAATAATAAAATTAATAAGTTAATAGACATTAGGCGTCAGCTCCGGCGCGCCGGCGGTCCGCTGTTGCCGAATGAACACTTTACACGTGGTAAATGTTACTATATACAGTATTATATGGCCATGGTACATGTCATCCTGTCACCCACGCCATGAACCCCAGAGCTCGCCCTTCCTAAGTGTCCAAAGCAGGTGACGGTTAAAAAAGAATACGAATCGGAGTTGAGACCTACTACTACATTTTTTTCTGCTGTTCGTTCTTGGCCGACAAAGCATTAGTGATGACTTTTGTATTGCCGGTGTCCATGGGCGACAGTGACCACTAGTAGGTAGCTCGTCTACTCGTCTATCGGCTAGTCACATAAAAACATCAACTAATCCAGCTTGTTACAATTCGAACAAATCTGTAATTTCCGAAAGGTTGTTTATGGCACCAATGCGGATTTAACACTGATTTACCTAAAGACCTGATTTACTTAGTTAAAACACCTAATGCGGAAAGATCGGCTAAACGACTGACCTTATTGGTATTATTAGTTCATTCAAACTTTGAATTAGATTTTCTTCGTGTAAAGAAGAGAATTATTTTTTGGATGAAGCTAGACTTTTGTAAGATAATACCTAAATTGAAACATCTATTACGTTACGTGGGTACCTGTTTTAGGTAAAAAGTTTAGCTATCGGAGTTTTTTTAAAAGTAGTAAATTAATAAATATGCACTATCAAAACTCAATCTTACTTTTTAATATTCTATTTATGTATTCGTATATTTGTGTGCAAAACCCTTTTCCAGCTTTTCCTTCGTCGTTGTAAATATAATAATTCATTAAAATTATCTTTATTTTACCCAGAAATATCATAAATAAAGACCTACCACACGTACACATGTACAATCCATACGTTGTTATTTTATATTTAACGAATCTCAAAAAAATTAAACCTTTAGATCTTTATTCAAAATGTATGTCATAAAAACAGTTAAATAAAAAGTTTCAAATAATATAATTCTCATAAGGCAGTATTTCCACCGCAAAAAATATGAGATGTTTACATGACACCTTCAAGGTGTTTGTTTTATAATATACCCTATCTATGGAAGTACATATTAGTTAAACATAACATAAATAATTGATAATATAAGAATTTTTCTCACCAGTGTTGTCTTAAAATTCATGTCTCAAGCTTTATCAACTAAGAAATTAATGGGCGAGTCGGAGGTGCACTGGTAAATGAGTTTTGAGGATATTTTAGCTTTCTCATAATTAGACTGAACATGAAATAAGTTCCGAATATAGATAGTGGTGTGTTTGCAAAATACTTTTGAATTACGATAATAGATTTTGAATTACGTTTCAAAAACTTATTGTATCGTGATACATCAAAAGTCATTAAAACTTATTTGTTTCGTTACAATAATTTATATAATACGTAGACTAGCAGTAACCATAAAGAGGCTTATAAAATAGGCTAATAAAGGACGATATATCATTCCCAAACTAACGTTTGCTAATGGTCTTAAATATGCCTTTCTCAAAAGCTGATTAAAATAAAGAACATCGTGACCTAAATCTAGATCGCGATCTAAACTGGTAATTCCAGGAAAAATAAAAGGAAATTATAGCGCATGTGAGTGAATTATATCCAGACTCGGTAGTCTTGGTTCTTGCTACCTCAGAGTTGAAACTGAATACTTCAAGTAACGTTGAAACACCACATAAGGTATTGAAGGCTACATTCAAGCTACTTGAAAGTTAAGAGATAGATTAATTGACGAGTGTTAAAATCTATAATTTTTCTTCTTTTTTCTTTCACATTCCATATTGTACCAATGTATTAAGCTATATCAGAGTGTTTAATTTTTTTGTGTTTACAAATAAATATTTTGACAACTTCAAATCTCTGGTGACAGTGGAGATGGATTGCCGATACTAAAGCAGTCATTAAGGCAGCAACACCTCCCGCGTTCTGAAGTTAAACACTGCTCACATATCTCTTATCGTGGGAGTACTTGCGTGTTCGATCGCTACCCTATTTTCAACCTTATTCACGGCTCGTAGGGTTCCATTTCGAACGGTGAGGTCAACTTCAGCGCTAGGTAACAAATGGCTGTACGTTATTATTACCGTATCTGAAATTAGTCTAATTTCGTACCGACTGGTATTGTATTATGGAACTAATAGTTCAGCGACGAGGAACACACTGCATATAGTTTGGAGTGTTCAGTCACATACAACAACATAATAAGTACTGAAAGTGGCAATAAACAAATAGGTATAAGGATTGAGTAGTCCAATCCCTTGAATAAGTATTACATATTATTGCACATTAAAATGTAATTTGGAATAAATCTGTTCAACGGTAAGGTTCAGATGATAGATACGGAATAATCTCTTAAGGTATTCTCTAGCAGCAAGCAAAAGTACGTGTTTAAGAAGGAAATATACTGGTTCCTTACTAAGAGGGGTCGATACCAAGCGGTAAAACAGCGATACTAAAATACGTCTCACATTAAGATATACTATATGGGTTGTGGGGAAGAGCGAGCGCAAATCTGTTATTAAATTGATTTTTAAATCTGAAGCAGCATCGATATTAATATGTGGAATTAGTCAGTCGATTACGAATTTCCGTAACGGCTGATTAACCGGGAACGAACCCAAACCCTCGCCGGACCGCTCGCGGCGCGAACACCGAGAGACCGATAAATCGTACACATCACCACACAGGCTAATCGATGACCCTCTTACGTGTTAAAAATAAACCCTGCTACGTCGATTTTAAGATCCGTTTTGTTCGCAGTCGGGTCGCGATAGCTCCATCGCGGTACTCCGTACGCCGTACACGAGTGATAAAGGTGGCTTCGGTGCACCTGCCGGCCGGTTTTTTTAATGCTATAAGAAACGCAGAAAAAGCGAGTAACTCGCGAACTGAGCAACATGTTGTGTGCGCACAGTACAGTGTTCTACGGACAATGAGCACACGACCGGCGCAGGTGTCGCCGCGGGCATGTCATGTACGGACTCCGAGCTGACAGTGCTCCGAACAGTAACTGTTAATTGAGGAGTCAATGCAAGCAGGCACGATAAAACGGTGGAATATGTTTGGAGGCCAAGTTGAAATATGCGAGTCTCAGATATTGAAAATTTTAAGGACATTTGATCAAGTTTAAGGAAGACAAACGACTGGATCATGTTTACACATGAGCCAACTGTGCCTTGACGTACTCGACGAGTCAATGCAAGCAGTTACCCAAACATTAGCCTGTGCTAAAACTATCTACTTGATACCGATAGTCGAAGAATCCATAACAAAAGTGCGACATATTTGGTTGAAAATTACTCACCAATTTCCCTAAGGCTAGATTCTATTTAAATTCGGCCGAAAATTTTGTTCTATCTACATATAATGTTAGAAATTTTGCGATAAACCAATTATAGGCAGAACACTTTTAGTTTTAAAATTACTTTATTTATACAATTGATGATATTAACGACCGGATCCGTCTGATGGAAAAATACTTATCAGTAAAAACATGTTAGAACTGACTGGGTAAGTACATGATGACCGAACCTCATTACTAATAAATTGAAACTTGGTGCTTCAACATTAATGTTGAGGGTGTCAGGGCTTGTAGCGAGGCCTTAAACAACAGCAATACATCTGTAACCGTTCTATTTGAAGCTGATTGTAGATGCATGGGCTTAACAACAATACAACACGAGGACTGCGCACCCGACTGATACTTCCGTATAAATAAAAACACATAATCAACGATGGCGAAGGAAAATGTGACGCGGATCCATCAGTAGAGTCGAGTGAAGGAATGTCTCCTGCGGTTTATTTATAATTGCTCTGATTACGGCAATTATTGGAATTATCCGTACAATGTGTTAGTCAACTGCCTTATGTAATTCCACTATAATTTAATGCCGCCTGTGCCTTATACAGACGCCGTTACCATTTTAATATCTCAACAGTCTTGTTATTAAGCGATAAAGCTTCTAAATATAGACATAAAATGATGCTTTGAAAATTGTTGTGTCTGTCTCATTAAGTGTCCTGTAAATTTAACTTTTTACATTTGTAATAGTTAAATAGCTTAACGGTAAAACATGTATCGAGGCTTTCTTAACGAAGGTTTATGAAGGAAAAACTGTATTTAATAATGATTTAATGCCGAATATCGTAACGCGTACAATTTGTAAGTAAATACTACAAAATTGAGATATTATTCCTTCTGTTAAGTTTTCAAATTTAGTCCTACCTATTTAATTTTCGTCGATATTTATAAATTATTCTGGATCAACGTGTATATTTTATATTAATTCATTAATTCTTTCATTTGTCCGTATTATGTTAAAAAATATCAATGTTGCCTACCCAATCTATCTGAGGTAGTATTATTGATATCTGAAGAAACTAAAAGTATCAGTAACATGTAACAAGTAAGTGGTATCTTTCCGTGTTTGTCAATGTAAGTTATAATGAAATGATCTGCATACGACCCCATTAGGAGGGCTTATAAAAAATTACGTCGCACTTATCGAACAAGCAAATGTTCGCGTGCCGCTTATCAACATCATTCATATTCAAAAAAAGATTGAATATATTTCATGTTAGTTGTCTATTGCAGCTGGTCGCGGACACCAAGAGGTAACAAGAAATGGCCTTAGCTCGGTACTACTTTATGACAATTAATTCTACTAAACTGGGCTGAGGAAATTTGATTCTTGCAAATTTTCTTATGTGCTAAAATTATAGCACTGAATTATAAAATCTTTGGAAATGTTATTTGTGTGTAAATGTTATCTCTAGGTACAACACTTTCTATTTAAATAGATCACAAGTCCTTTATGGTCGAGGTGGGATTGTCATAGGCAGGCACTCCTTTCATAACCCACAAAGAGCACACTTGTTACAAAAACTTGACATCAGATGTAAATCTCCCAATAATAATGTCGAATATTATTAAATAAGCAATATGCGTGATGCGTTTATCACATTATTGCCTAAATGACAAATATTTTATATTTTTTGATAGGTTAAAAAGTAGGAACTGGTGCACTCGACGAATGTAAGTATTCTGTAGTTCACCCAAACCAAAAACAGTAATTCAATTTATCATTTAAATTGGAAGCTGGAAGTCATAGCGAAGGGTCCTTCGAACAGCGAAATAATTAATAACAGGATGAATTTTGTATATTTTTCTAGTTACATTTTACGTACGTAAATTAATTTAATTTAATTAGAAAATGACAACAAAACGACAATTAAAATACGGTAACTGATATTGATTACTTTTTGTCATAGTTGATTTGCAGTCATCGAGCGCACACACACAACGCACCATTGATGACTATGTATGCGAGTCCAATGTTCCGTAACAATCACGCAATCGATTTAGCACTTTTTACCGAGTGTTAATATCAAATATTGCACTTTAACGCACTACAAACAATATTTATGAGGTAAATATCATTTAACGAACGCTGCCATAGGGGCACATACATTTCGTTCGTGTCCCGATTCGCTCGTTACTGCGACCGCCATCTAGCGACACAATAGGAAAACTAAAAGCTCGCACAGTGTATTCATGTTACTTAGATTTTTAAATGTTGTAATAATATAGACGATTACTCTCAGATATGTAACGCGTTTAACTGCTTAGACATTATTTTTCCATAATACGGATAACAATAGGTATAACCAAATTATGATACCTATAGATATTTTAAGGCTTCACTATTTTGTTTCATTATAATTTTGTCATTTTAGCAATGTTAACAACATAAGAGCATACAACAGCTAGTACACATTTTTATTTATATATATTATTACTGACCCAACATTTTCGTCATAAAATTATCAGCCCAACGCGTAGAGAAGAAAAGTAGTTTTTATTACGTCATAGTAATAAAGAGCATTATTTATATGTATGCATTACTTTATGCAAATTACAATAAAAAAATGAACATTTAATATAATTGATTCAATTAATAACAGAGTGCAATGTGTGTTATGAAGACGGCGCGGCCGCCAGTTATCGCGGCGGCTTCAGGCCGGAGCCGCGGTACGACGCGGTGGAAAATTTTCGTCAACAACACTCCTCCAAGGTTGTTCACTAAACGCTCGATAATCCTTATCACCGCGCCTTATCACCGTCACGCACGTTGATGTCTAATGCTCGTTATTATTGCCAATGTTATTATTGTAACCCAACTACTACTCATGTTTGTAACTCGTAAAATTTATAAATAGCAAACTAATATCAATTCCATCTTTAGGTATATATAATTATTCTGTTCGTATGTATGTCACTCAACTGCTTCTAACCAATTGGACCAATAAAATTGTGATGTGTGTGACACTGTGTCTGTTAACGTAGATCCAAGAATTAAGTTCAAATTTCGGTTCCAGAAAAATTGTTTTTAAATCTGCTAATAACTGTATTAAAATAGTATCCAATTTGACGAACATAAACATAACATCTAGGTAATCTTAATCTTTGCAATTATTGCATTCCATCATCAAATTAAAATTGAACTTATAAATTTGATTGACTCTAACTTTGCACGACTTGTTTTTACATTTACAGCAACGAATCTGTAACTCGAATTGTTTTCATGCTTCTGTTATGGAATATTTTCGCGTACGTTTATGGAACCACGACAGGGTCGGTTAATTAAGTACCCAGTTGTGTATTGTGTTTTCAGTAGGTAAATAAATATGTTTAAAACTTGTTCCAATTTACGGGGTAATTAACTTGTCCGATGGCCATACGACACCCGCCAGCGACATGATAACGATACAATTTTCATACGGAGTTTATTTAATTGGTTACATGCAATAGCAGACAAGAGGTACTGTTAAAAGTTACATTGTTTCAACCGTTTATCGTACTCCGTTCTTCTTACGCTGAGATAGGAACCACACGAAAGCAAAATGAATTTAAACTATTTCTTAATAAGTCGACTACAGCGCTACATTACATCTTAAAATATCTAGAAACCATAATCTCAAAAAAGTAACGCTTATGTCGAGAATGTCTCAATCGCTCAACAAGTCCTGGAATTACATAAACAAATTACATAAACACTGAGAGAGTGTTTAATGATTATTTATAAAATGACAAGTGAATTGATACTTTTTTCTTAATAGACGCCTATGTTGTCTGTAATAGATGTAGGAGAAACTTGAAAGCAATAATTATATTACTGAAAAATACCGTAGTGTATTCAAAACAGAGCACAGTAGTATTACAAACCGACAGAGCTAAATAGAACACCTCATAGAACGTTTTCGCCGTTTCTTCTCCTTTCCGTAACGGTGGTAGAATCAAAAAATGACGTGCATAACTGACATGTGAATATTGAAATGACAGGTTAATAAATGATTTTGAATTTGAATTTGAACCTTGCTTGTCGATAATATTAGTGTTATCCTTTTATTATCAATAGTTGCAAAATTTTCAATCAAACAACAACATAAGATTGATTCAAACTTATATTGTGACAACGCCACAGGCAGCTGTCCGAAGACGGGCGTGTTGATTTTACAACAATGTGTTACGTCGTCATTAAATACACGGACAGAACAATACGCGCGTGTTATTAACACTGTACACTTGTTGTGCGTAATCCTGATACTAAAAATAAGTTCTTTACAATTTCTAAATTCAGATAGTAAAAAGTGGTGTCCCGTCAGTTTATTGCGCACGTCATTTTATGTGATCACTAGTCTACTAAGCGTTACTGTGGAATTTAGATGTTTTGAAACCTATCTGAAACGCCGGGAAGAAACTTTTAATAACAACGCTTTTGGTCCCTTGTAGCTTTTGCTAGAGAAATAATATGTAACATACACGCACTATTTATTCTTGAAGAAACTACCAAAAAGTAACTTTTGTCCATTATAGCGCGGGAATAGATTAATTTCCCGGGAAGAAAAGTATCCTCAGAACACAACCGGGATTTAAGCTACGAACATGGCAAATAACATCTAAATCTGTTCAGTGGTTTCTCCGTGATTTGTGCGCAGAGAACACAGGCAATAAAAAAGATAGTTTCGTCTCTGCATTAATAACAAAGTCTAGCCACATTAAAATGTACGAAATAAATTAATATACAGATTTAACCCGTCAGTTATATTACAAGTATAAATCAATATTATAAGACTCGTGCCTCTCGGGACAAACGGCAGTCCGGGATGTAATGAGCTCGTTGATGTCGTTATTACATTCATCCGACGATAGGATCGCGTCACGTTAAGAACAGCAAATACACCTGACACTCATCGCTGTTGTAAACATTGATTTACGTTTAATTATGCATTAATATGGCGGACGGGTGTCATGCGGCTGTCACTGACGTCTCGTGTGACCGCGCACCGAACACCGCGGCTCCGACGGCTCTCGCTCGACAATTTATACCTAACTTTATTTAGCAGAGATCATCTGTATAAATGGTTATAAAGCATTTCCTTGTCTGTTTGTCAACCGATCTACATTTTTTTTTATTATTTGGTAGCTATTGTCGAGCTATAATATTCTATGTGTAGGGTTATAATATTTTTTTTTACTAGATATTTGTGTACTGTTATATTATTAATACATAGAAAATTTTACTATCTATATTAAATTAACTGATTTATAAAATAGAAAATTTTGTTTAAATTGGAAATTCATGATTTCTTCAAAGTATCATTGAAATAATTTATGGTAGAGTTCCGACCGCTAGGAGAATGAATACTCGTTAATTTATACTGATATTGAGTTGATACACGATTATATTGATATTGAGGAATTAACATTACATATTTCATATTATGTTTAAAAATATAATATTTATTGAAAAAATGCTATAGGTACTCCTCTAAATACGCTGAACACTATTTAGCATCTATGAGACAATTGTAAACCGTTGTATTATATATTTACCAAGTCGCATCCCTGCTTGTTCTAAACATGATTTGGTTAAACTAAAAGAACAATAACAAGTGTGTTGGACAATCAAGTAATTAAACTTGAATCCGTTAATTTGTAAAGTCGACAATGCCATAAGACGATATTATAAGTATTACAAAATCACTATTTATCAATGTGGAAATATCATCAACATTTTCCAAAAACTGTAAAACCACTGCATCGTGTTTGTGGCGATAATACAGTAATTGTATAATCATATGTAATTCTTCCTTATACAAATAATCTGATCAAGTACCTATCTCGGCATTAAGTGCATTTAGAACATAATGCAGGAACGCACTGTTCGACGTCACGCGACAAACAGCGTTCTTTACAAATTAATATGTCAACAATTTGATGTTTTATTAGAGTCTGCGACAACAGAAGCTTATTGAAATCATATATTTTAGAAATAACAAAACCCGCACATTATAAAGTAGTAAAGCCTACAACAACAAACATTTACTTTGAAAATATCTAATTGTAAAATGATTACTATCAATTCTATGGAATCACAAATGAGAATCAGGAAGAAAATGGTCGTTTTGACAAAGCTCGTTTGGTGTTAGGTAGGTAACTGCTTTACCCGAATAACCGACGCTCACGGCCTCTACTGGACTGAAATGGAACGCATCGTTCAACCAGCAACAACTTCCCAGTTCGATTCATACAAGGATTCCGACCATTAGCCGAGGGAGACAAAATACTCAGTTTGTATAGATACGTGTCAAAAGCCTGAAAAACAGTCGCGGTATGATAGTATTGAAAGGCCGCGGCGCGCGGCCGCCGCTTTGTGAGGTGATTTGTACGCGCTGTTATGCAAATCGGTAGCTAGAAATATTTGGTACAACTAAACATCGTGTTTTCACGTGGACTACACTTTTTACCGCTTTGTTTTTCATGTTCACGTAACGAAAAAATATTAACCGCCGTCGTTCGGTTGTACCGCGGGCGCCGGGACCGAGTTGTGAAATGTTTCACAGTGTCTGTAACTTATATTTTTCCAATTTAAACATATTTAAATGCTCACTCATTGAGAACTTGGAGTTACCTTAAGTCAATAAATCTACCTATTAGTGACTGAACACCGTTACATAGAGTATCGATTTCATCACATTGTTATGTCTGAGATTTATAATTAGTCAAGTCTCCAACGACATAACTTTTTTACATGTATTTCGTCAAGTTTGACTTCGAAGGTATATATTTACACAATAATATTAGTCAATTTAGATCAAATCATTCTCTTTAGATTTTCACCCTGCTTAAGTTTGTCATTATATGAATTATTTAAATCGACTTAATCGCAGAGCATAATTTAACTTGGACGTAGAGCGTCCTGTGTCGATTCACATATCTACAACTAATCCCTTTATATTCAAAGTAGGAGATGTTAAGTAGATAATATTGTTCCTTGATAAAATATTAAGTTTTCATCTCTTTTTTAACTAAATCATGTACGAGTTCACTGTACAATAGTGCTATATCATGTTTTATACACTTACAGCACTTACTTTAGTATTTTAATATGATATTTTGATTAATAAAGTTGAAATTTTACGTTTTTAAGTTTATAGTTAGTCTGTAAACATTTAGGTTTGGCATTGATCATCTTTTGTACAGTGAAGTGGCCTGCCAACACAAACACATACACACAATCACGCGTGAGATAAATTGAAGCTAAGATCGCAGCGTTAGAGATTGCACACCCGGTTACTAGTTTTATTACTACTATGAATAAAACTACCTATTTTTATCACACACAAACTGAGTGAAATCAAGTAAAACACAACTTATAAATAATAAATGTCAGTCAAATTTAAACAATAGGTATAACTAGATTATCTTTCGGTAGCAATACTCTGAACGACGAGTTAAGTTCAAATTTCAATATTAGTGTACACCCATTAAGAAATACTAAATAATTCAAACTGAATGCAAATGACCCGCTTTTTTCAGGTACATAAATTATTACAGTGTTAAGAATCACGTAAAAAATATTAAAGTTTATTCTTTTAGGCGATATTGTTGCCAAATGGTCGGTGTGGCAAAATAATGGTTCTATCGAAGGAAAAATATTCTTTTTGCGCACGATATTGTTGCCATCGGGGTGGCAAACTAATGGTCAAATCGAAGGTGGTAAGCTGACGGTGCTATGATACGTGTGGCACGAGACGGGCGGTTTCACCGACGTCGGTGACGAGGAGGACGCTTCATTGGCGGCCAGGAATGTCATTCAGTGGTCGGCCGCCGCACGTCAACTTTTTGCGCGCGACGTACGCGTCGCGGTGCGTCGTTACGCGCAAAATCATTGCACCGAACCTCCAGCTATTTTTTATAATCGTCACTATCGACAGGTGAAAACCGACGGACGGCCGCCGACGGCCAAAACGGCAGCAGGACGGACGGCGACGCGGATATTACACAGTAAATAGCTCACAGGAACGCGCTCCCATACATTCTTAATAACTTCTTATTAAACTCACGTTTAAAAGTTTGCATTTTATATAAACACCGATTGTTGTTATTTTCTCGCCACGATTATTCTTTGACAGATATCTGTCTAACTTTAAAAAGGCCTAATATTTTAAAGGCAAGAAACAAAAGGACCATCTTATATTTAGCACTAGTGGCCGCCCGCGACTTTGTCCGCGTGGAAGTCGGTTTCCCGTAGGAATGAGAAGTTTTCTCGACTTAAAAA